>KK120874.1:13919-31782 GCA_000611955.2 Stegodyphus mimosarum
ATATATATATATATATATAAATGAATCATATTACTAGTCCATCATGGAATTAAGATAGAGAAAGACAAAAATAATTTAAAAATTTCACTCACAGGTGGAAGACAACTTTTTCCGAATATAAGATCATTTTTCTGTCAAAAACACCTTCTGGAGTGTCCAAATTATTATCAGAAACCCAAGGTAAAATTCTTTTGGGAATTACTATTCCATCGGCACATAACTGGAACTCTGGTAGTTAGTCGCCCGCAATCTCTGTAGAACGAGCATTAAAAATTCTTGGAATTACCATTCCACACCTTAGAAAAAAGTACATAATTTTTTCCTGGTGCATCAGCTGGGAACTCTGGTAGTCAGTCGCCCGTAAACTCCATAGAACGAGCATAAAAAAATTCCGCGAATTACCATTCCGCATCTCAGGAAAAGTGCATAATTTTTTTTTTTCTGGTGCAACGGCCGGGAAGTCTGGTAGTCAGTCGCCCGTAAATTCCGTAGAATAAGTATAAAAAATTCCAGGAAAGGTACATCTTTTATATATATATATGGGTGAAGAGAGTCTAAATTCTCCATGCTTGGCTCTTAAAGCAATGCAAAATCTCATCAGCTAAAAGCTGAGTGAGACCCAACACCCATCCGCAGACCGCAAGGGTGAAGCTCAGCCGCATGGCAAAAGCCCTCTCTGTCTCTGAACTCTTATATTCTCTACTTGTACCATACTGACTTCTCACCTCATGCAAGAACCAAAGAAATCTCGGTTTCTCCACCCACTAACTATTACAGGTCAAAACTTATGCATAAAATTAAATTTCACCAACCCGAGAACTTTCACTATTACTTATCTGAACAAGTATACCTCCTCAAATGAATCAAAACAAAGTCATTGTCCACAGTTGACGTTTGGCCAGCTGCAAGTGAGTCACGCTATGCCTGAGACTAAAAATTCGCCCCCCCGGCTAACAAGCAGAAAGATCTAAGGGAACACAAACCTGCCCTTTCAAAATCTAAATTTACAGCTGCTCCTTTCTTCCAAAAGAACTGATTTTTATAAGCATTGCAACATTCACAAAATGAGAGTGTAAGTGAAAAGGAGGCCAAATTACAACTTCCTTTACTGCCCAATAATATTAATAATAACAATAATAATAATAATAACCAGCGAAGACAAGCAAAACAACACCATACCACCCTCAGTTCCACCTGTTATCTTAAAAGCTGTTTCCACAGATGTCATTTCCATTCAAAGACATTCCCTTTCTTTGTTAGAAAATTGAACCGTTGAAGAAAAATAATTACCTAAGATTTTAAATACACTCTTTATAAATATATATAATTCAAATTTAAAAATCAAACACGAACAAAATACTTAAATATTGATTGCTTAACTGACATTAACACACTTAAAATTCGCAGTACAAGTTTCCAGCATCTTTGTTTCCAGTAACCCCCTGAATATGTTATGGGCAGCTGACATAGAGCCAGTTTTTGCAGTGCCAATCAGATAGTCTTTCAAAAAGGCGAAACAAATTTCTTTAATTGACTTACAAACTGCACACTTAAAACAAAAAATGATTTTCCATTAGTACTTTTTCTATTAATGTTTTACTTAAATATGCTATTTTTGTTGTCTTGAATTTTAATAAAATGTATTTAATTTGTATTATATATGCTTATATTAAAAGTTTTTCACCTTTCAGAATTTAGCAAGCATTGTAATATTACTGAGGTGATTGTTTGGCAATTATATAGTATTTAATAGAATAGATATACAAGGTGTGTTCGAAAAGTTCGGTGATTGGTTTCATAATTAAAAAACCATGCCAGTTAGGATCTTGTACTCACACAGATGCAGTGAGAGAAATGTCATCTAGAGCCATCTAACGGCCATTTTACGACAGATAAGAGGAAGTGCACACTATGAGCAGTTTAACACAGTCAGTGTGACATGAAGCAACGCATAAAGTTTTGCTTCAAGTTAGGCAAAACGGCGACGGAGACACATGACATGTTAGTGAAAGTTTACGGTCCGGAAGCAGTGAGTAAAAAGTATGTTTATGAGTGGTTTAAACACTTTACAGACGGAAAGGAGGATGTCAAAGATGAGCCGCGGTCGGGGCGCCCTACAACAAGCACAACTCCAGACAATGTGGAATGAGTTCGACGGATGCTTGCGGCAGATTGGCGACTATCTTTAAGAATGATAGCTGGCGAATTGCAGATAAGCCTAAACAGTGTGAGCACCATTGTGCATAAACGTAAGATATGCGCCTGGTTTGTACCGCACTCGCTGTCAGATGAGCAAAAGCAATACCGGATGGAAACCTTTGGAGATTTTATCGACATGTGTGACTGGAATCTGCAATTCTTGAAAACAATAATTACAGGGGATGAGTCGTGGTGCTATCAGTACAATCCAGAGACTGAGCGGCAATCCATGGCATGGTGTTCAATGTCGTCACCCCCTCCCAAAAAATGTCATTTGACACAATCCAGGATCAAGACGTTGTCGATCGTCTTTTTCAACTTTCGTCTTTTTTTAGTTTAAAGATCTGTGACTTTAAACACTGTGTAATTGTATTCTTCGTTTAAGTAAGCGAAATACAGAGCCATTATTTATTTGGTCTGCTCTTGTACCATAGAATCTGCATTGTGATGTTGGTGTTGAAGTGTAAGTGCTGTAAAGAAATAATAATTTAATCAAATTATTTCCCTCTTGATTCTTGCTGTTGCTAATTATAATTTTTGGCTACATTATGCAGTGTCCATTGCATGCCAGCATCATTGCTGTGCTGCTTGATGCTGGACCAGTATCAACCCTGTGCGCATGTCAATTGTATTCCTATGACAACTCTGTGAAAATGACGAAATGTACATTAATCCTCTTACTCCTTATTACATCAAAATCTCTATTTTATCATGTTGATTCTATGAGAGTAATTAGTGTTTGTCGTACTCCTGTGTCGATCATAAGCAGTGTCAGTCCTATGCTGTGTTGGTTCTACACAGTGTCAGTTCTATGAATGTAACCCTTAAAAAAAATTTGAATACTTTATATATACTGTGGGTTGGCTGCTTTTTTCAAACTTTATTTCTTTATTCCTTGTTTTTAATTAATTTTCTCTTTCAATCACCAATAAATATTCAGGATTTATCCAAATACCATTTATTTACTTTTTCTTAATGTATATATTGATTTTCCAGTAAAACTATAATTAGCACAAGGTTATCTTTCTTTTCATGTTTTCATTTTCAACAATCATATAGATTTCTTTTATTATTATTATTATAAGTATTAGAAATAAATATCAGCGACAAAAGGATTATTCAGAAAACTTTTGAGTTCTGCATTAGAAAAGCAGAAAGTTTCTTCACTCTAAGACAATGATGAAATGCTATGATAGTTCTCTAGAACGGACTGTCCAACACCAAAGGCTTTGTGAGCTGCTTTCGAAATGCAGCTTTATTCTTGTGGGCTGCAGTGTGTATAAATATAAATACACTAGTGCACAAAACTTAAGCAACTTTTCTGATTTGGACTGCAAATCTGTAAAAAATCAACTTAAGGATATAAAATTTACACTACAGAGGACCAGTGTATTACTCCAAGGAAGAGGAAAGTATGGTAGCAAAAAACTGAAGAAGATGCATACAGTATGCAATGAATAGAAAAAGGCTTTATTGAGAGAATAGCATGGTACAAAAAACTGTCAAGCGTCAGGCCAAGATGGAAAACCAAAGAACCTTAGTAAGGGATATAACCTCCCCTAACTGCAGTCGTTACATTGTATTGTCTATCAATAATCAACATCAAATTATTTATCTGTAGGGTGAGATCATGCTGCCAGGCATCTTCCTAAAATATCCCACGCTTGTTTCAATAGGATTTATATCAGGGAAGCACATTGGCCAATCCATTATATGGATATCTTCACTTTCGAAGAGCTTCTCAACAAGCATGAGTATTGTGTGACTGTGTATTGTTATATGTGAAAACAAAGTCGGCTGTAATGGCAGCCCAGAAAATGATGCACAGGAGGCAGGATAACTTCATCATCTGAGTAACAATCTCCGGTAAGTGAACTTCTGTTGAAAATGTAGAGCTTTACCCATCTTTTCATCATAATGCCTTCTCATATAAGCATGTAAGGACTACAGAAATGGTCTCTGTCACTGATTTTAGTGGGATGAGACTGTGTTCCTACCTTTCTTCATATCAACTGGCACTGAGAATTGTTTGACAGACTGAAATGACTCTCATTGGTAAAGAAGGTGTGTCTCCATTGATTAGATGTTCAGTCTTTCACATTGAGGTGTTCTAGAGGTATCTACACCACTGTAAACGGTGCCATCAATAAGCTGCTTCCAATGATATGTAGCATGCAGGATGGTGGACAAACACGTCACCTTTATCAAGTCATCTGGCTACACTAAACCCCTTTATCAAGTCGTCTGGCTACACTAAATCGAGATACCTGTTGTCCAGTTGCTGTGTGCAACTGCTGAGCAGTGTTGCTCACTATCTGGTTTCAATCTCTTTTTGCCTACCGGGCAATATATTGATCTTCAGTGTACTGTTGTTTTCGTTGGCTAACCACTACCAACCTTTATTACAGCTGTTCCTGTTGTTTGGAAGACTTTCCAAACTTATGAAATAACATTTTTATTAATTCTAAATTCTTGGGCAATGAATATCAAACTATACTCCTCCTGAAATTTGCGAAATCATTATACCATGCGTAAAGGTGGCCTGATGTTTTCTTGTAGCCATTTCAGCATTCTAGTTTTGTTACTTTTTCAAATATTGGCATGTATTCCTAGAACGGCGGACAGGGGTCACATTGATCCCTTTACTTTTATCCCTCTTTCTGCTTGAAGCATTGTCAAATAACCCTTGAAAAACATTCACTGATAAGGATTTTTCGATTGCATTTATGCTATCTCCCAGAGGAATAAAAACCTGGGTGGTCTCACTACTTTGTAATGTCTACATAAGTTGTCGTTCCTTTGTTTGCAATTATCTATTCTTTTGAAGAAAATGCTACAAGGAAGGTAGATGCAAGGTTTTTCATGCTTACATTCCTTTTCAGAAATATTTTATTTTACAGATGTATTTTCCCGTTTGTTAGTTCAGCTTACTTACTGCAGGTGATAACAGTTACGACAGATCTTTTCTTGGTAATCTCAAATTAGTATTTCAGTACATATGAATTCTGCCATCAAGTTCATTATCACCTTTCCTTTATGCTGTGAGAATCATATGCTAAAATATATTCCCTATCATTTTCTGATAGTCTGATATTTTTCTACTTTTTTCAACTTATACAAAATATGTCTAAAAAGCAGAAAAGAGGTCTGGAAAAGGTATGGATGAAGAAATAAAAAAAGTGTTGCAAGAGCTATCTGAAATTAATCTGACGGAGGTGAAATTGATAAATTTTCTGTAAAAACTGAAGATGAATTCCAGACACAAACTATTAGTGAATCCGAGGACAAAGTAAATGAAGAAGAACTCTTCAGAAATAAATGTGCAAAAATGGATCAGGTTATTTGCAAAACTGTTTTTCAGATCCTGATAACACTATATGGAATGAAATAAATTCCAAAAATTCAGTCTCCTGCTGTGTAATTGCTTATAATGCACTAAAAGAAAGAGCAGGACTAACATCTTTTGCAAAGAGTCGTGTTTCTGAGCACAATGTGTCTATTGCTTTCAAGCATTTTATTGATGATGATATCTTGCTGCATAAAAAGAAAGGTACAAAATCCGAAGCTCATCGGCAACTTGGAAATAAAGAGAAATTATCTCAGGCTGAGTTAGAAGCTTTTGTCACTATATTGTATGTTCGAGGAGGAGTAATAGTAGCAAAGGCTTAGATTTATAATCCTTGTGGTCCGAAGTGTGGAGAATACCATTTTGCGAAGAAACTATACCAAGCGTTAGATTCAAAGAAATAAAACGATTTTCAAGGTTCGATGAAAAGACAACAAGATCTTTCGATTACAGACTGGTAAATTTGCTCTTGCATCAGACATGTGGAACAAATTGATTGAAAACTGCAAAATGTGCTACCGACCAGGACAAAATATTACAGTTGATGAACAATTATTCCCATCTAAAGTTAGGTGTAGATTTACACAATATATGCCTAATAAATCTGACAAATTTGGAATAAAATTTTGGTTATCTGTAGACATTGATACTAAATACCTCTTGAATGGATTTCCTTAGCTAGGAAAAGATGAAATAGCAAATTCTCAGTTACATTTGTCTGAAAATGTTGTCATAAAATTAACGGAGCCACATCGAAACAAAGGGACGAATATTACCATGGATAACTATTTTACTGGCATTAAATTAGCAGAAATGCTAAAATAAAAAAATACAACTATGGTTGGCATAATGAAAAGAACAGAAGAGAAATTTCTATATCTTTGAAAAATATATGTAGTAATCTTTATTCATTGACAATAGTAGAACATGATAATATCACATCATCTATCAAGGCAAAAGAAACAAAAGTGTTTTTCTACTGAGCTCATTACATTCTACTGTAAAAACTGACAGTCTCAAGAAGTTGCCCGATTCAATAGCATTTTACAACACAACAAAGTATGGTGTGGATATTCGTGATCAGATGTGCCGAAAATATTCAGTTAAATCGACTTCTAGACGATGGCTTGTACATATCTTTTTCAATGTTTTGAATCATGCAGCTTTGAATGCCTGGATAATTTATAAAAGTGTAACAGGAAACACCATTACCAGGAGAGATTTTCTGCTGAAATTAGGAGAGGAGGTAAGAGTGGTAGATATGGCTTCAAAACTCCCAAAGATCCTTCTGCAGTCTTCAGAAAAAACACATGAAAAGAAAATGGATATAAAGAGAAAAAAGTGTCAAGTACAGAGATGCAATGGAAACAAATCTGAAGAATATTGTGCATCTTGTTCCAAAGTTGTGTACAGAAAATGCACTGAAAAAATTGTTAAAAATTATTTTTGTATCAACTGCATTAATTCTTATTACATGTCTGTAATCTGTAATATTTTAAACATTAAATAGAATTGAAAAACGAAATGCTTTACATATTCCATTTAGCTACACATATAATGATGTAACTGAAACATCAGAGAATATAACTGATTTCTAGATTTAGAGAGTGAATTATCTTCCGAGTAAGTACATAAAAAAATATTATTACATAAATTTTGTTTTATTTTAGTTAACATTAGTGTTAATTGGTGAAACCATTTATTTGAAATAAATTCTTATATCAAATTAATGAGTTATTTGGGTAATTGTACTATGATCCAATTGATCACCATGTACTCTATACATTTACGGTATTTTAAAAAGTCAATAAATTATCATGTGATATTAAATATAAATTATGAAATACATATAAAGTACATATTTGTGCCAATGTATGGCATATAAAATTGTTTTACCGTTATTTTAGTACTTTCATCGAAGGGTCAAAATGACCCCTTACCACCATTCCAGTAGGTAAGATTTTCCTGCTGTTCTAGTGTTAAGTTGCTTTGCACTTTACATGCTGGCTCTTCTTGTTTTGCATGCCCTGACGTACCTTCTGATGTCATAGCAGTGATATTTGCATATGCTCAACTTTTTTACTGAATTAGCTTTTCATTGTACTGACTGCAAAATGCTCTTTTCAACAATTTCATAGTTGTATGTTGGAAAATGAATTTGTTGCTTCAGTTTTGCATGCTAGTATGTATACATATAAATTTTTAGGTGAAAATTTAGAACTGAATATGCGTAACTATTACACTTTTTTATTATTATTCATAAATTATCCATAAAGCAGTTAAACATTTATACCTGTAGTATTGAATAATATTTACTGTATTCATTGCAATACTTGTGCCTTTTCTTAGTTTTTTCAAGTCAACCTTAATAACTGGATTTCTACATCATAATTGATGATGTAGGTTTTGTCAATTAAGAATTTTCATAATATTTATGTTTTGTGAATGTCAACTTTGAAAAAAAAATTGTGAATTCTGCCACGGCCACATAATTTTAGAGGGTGGGCTGCAGGTTGGCCATCCCTGCTCTAGAACGCAGATTTGTGTCTTCAATCCACAAGCTTTGGTTTCAAAACGGACAAATTTGTATAGGTAGTGCCATACCCAAGAGTAGATTACATAGTCAAACATACGTGATTTCCTGAGCTGGAAAATAGTAATGTGCATGCTTTGTTTTCTTGATGTTAAAAAATATGTGGGTTGTCATGTTACATTTAGACTAGCACAATGTGTTGTTTTGTCTTGAATGTGTAAACATGATATCATAATGTATTTTGGTGAGAAAGATGGATGATGTAGCAGAGACTTATTTGTTGTCAGAAAAGTGATTTTTTATTATAACAATTACTTTGTATCATCATACAGTTTGTCTAAAATAGATACTATTAAACTGATCCCCCCCCAAAAAATCAAGGAAATCATTTAAATAATTTGTCCTTCTGAACATGATTTTTGTTTCAAAATCTGAGTTTAATCTTCTGTAATTAATTTCATCATTTGTTTTGATTGTTCTTCCTCAAAATGAAAGATAAATGCTTTTTTCTTATAGTTTCAAATTGGACTAAAAGGCCAAAGGAAGTTGTAGCTTCACAGTTTGAAGAGAACAGGATTGATCTTCCTATTGAGTCGGCTTTGTGGTTGCAGCATTTTAAATCACAGAATTCTGATCTTATGCAGAAACTTGATGTAGGTTCAGTAAGACAATTTTTTTAAATATTTTACCGGTAAGAATCAGAATTTTCACTTTTAACTGAAAGCTGTCAATTTCAAGATGTAGTAGACATAAATCCTTAAGCATCACAGTTTTGAAATGATAGTATTAATAAATAGAATCATTTTAAAAATTACTATTAATAAATAGTATCATTAATTTTCCAATTTTGTGTTTTGTTAAAATTGGAAATATTAAGTTCTTAAGTCTATAGAATTTTAATCGTAACCTGCATTTGAAATGTCTTTCAATTAAGTACTTGATGTGGTTGGTATTAAGAAATCATTTTTATTAATAAATTATGTTATTTATTTATTTTAATTTTCACTGCCGTGGCTTTAATGAATAATATCGTTAGGCTAAAACAATTACTTGACACAAACACACAAATCAACATTAACAGACTACACAAATCAAAACTAAATAACTAGTAATAAAGCTAAGGAGTAAGCTGAATTCAGAACTGACTAAACTATTGCTGATTCATGCAGCTGAAGAGGCTCACCTGTGGCCAAGTGGTAAAGCCATTCAACACTGGTAGTTCAGTCCGATGTTCACATCCCGTGAACAGGTTGACTACGTGGGCATTTTTGTAGTTTTCCCCATTTGTAACAGGTATATCGACCAGTTTCATTTAGAAAGACCTTCGCAAAGGCATCCCTCCTCTTAAGCAGATAGCCCTCGACGGTTTGCTGTAGTTGCATAAACCAAACCAACTATGCAGCTGAACTGACAGAAATTATGAAATGAGGATCTTTCTTTTAGAAATATATTTATATACATGCTTTACTTGTGTGAAGTAAATAAACATTTTAAATAGTAAATAACATGTAATGTCAAAGTTCATAAATGTCACAAAATTAAAAAATATATAAATAATTTGTTTCAGCTGAAAACATCCAAGTCATATGCTTGGAGTAAAAGAGAAGTCACTGAGGAAGGCAAACCTTTAATGGAAGTAGTTGAGCATGTAAGTTTTCTGTTCATGATATTCTTGTTTGTGCATGTATGTTTGTGAATATCTCCAAGTAAATGCAAGTTAGAAGTCTGCAGAAAGTGCATTTTAATCTTCAGATATTTGTATAGTTTTGCTCATATATTCCGTTTGTTTCATGAATGGAAAGGAGACTGAATGATTTCAGTAAAATTCTTTCATTTTCGGTTTATTAAACACTTCAGAAGCACTGCAGGAACAGCGCTTCAGAAGGTACTTAAATATTTTTTTTAGCATTTATATAAAAGTGTTCATGGAAAAAGTTTAATTTATTCAAGATGAGCAATTAAAATAGATACAGATTCATTCTCATTTTTATATTAAATATTACATAATTTGAATTCTTATCATTTTAAAATTGTGCCTTTAATATCAAGTGAGAGGATAACTATTTTTCTGACATGTATTATGGATACTGACTGGAGCAAGTGGTCTTTTGAAAAAATATATGAATGCTACTTTATTTTATATCCAAATTCTTGAAATTTGTACAGTAGTTTAAATAGAAATACATGAAACCCAATTATAAATATCATTTCATGGTTCTAGAAATTGGCTTTTGACCAAACATTACTTTAAAATTTCTTACTTAGTTTATCAAAAGTAGCATATTTGATGATTTACCATTTTTCTTGCTTCTAATTATCATAGAATTCACTATCAGTTTATTTATACATTTTAATTAAAATCAATTAATTTTATATTGACACCAAGTAATCAAGTTAACAGAAAAATTTGTTTTCATTTTTAATAATTCAAGGCTATTTGAGTTTGGATAAGCTTTACTTTATTAACTTTATATAAATTTTGGTACTCGATTTTTAATGAGGTGGATAAGCCTGCCAATTCTTGAATAGCTGTTTTATGTTTGGATGTATGCTGTAAGCTATAGTCTGAGACTGACACATACATTGATTTCAGTACTTTGTTTGAGTTGTTGATGAAAACCCTTTCTCACACTGATACATAGAAGTGTACAGAATAACCTAAAATACAAAGCTGGCTGTATTCTGTTTTCATTGATAATAAGTCTAAATACGCAGAGAAACGATGGCAAGAAGCACTACAATCATAGTGTTTTAAATAACTCTAGCATAGGTAAGGTAACTGGTGATAAATGTCATAAAAAGTGTAGGTTTTGGGAGAAAAATGTGGTAGATGATTTCCAAGTGTAATTTCCAAACTGAGATTTTTATCTATAGTGTGATGTATTTAGTTATTTTGAATTTTATTTTTTATCTTTTTGGAAATCTAGGAGGACCACTTATGGTCTCAAAGCCCATCTTTCTGTAAAGAAAGTTTGACTAGTACTGTCATTTGTAGTTATTACCTGCTTTTTAATTTAAGGTCATAAAGCACATTCCAATTTTCATTTAATCTTTTTAAAATAAAATGTTTGGGGCTGTGAACCAAAAAGTATGGTAATTCCTGTTATTATTGATGTATTTCATTAGTCAGTGGATTTACTGTTCTAATACTCATAATTAAAATATATCATATTCATTTGAATATCAGGAATTAGTATGTTTCTAACTCCACCTTGTGCTGCTAGTCTTATGCCAACTAATATCTTGTTTTTGAGGACAACTCTGTATGTGAGAAAAGCAAAGAGAACTGAAGTGATATATTTATGACAGTTTAGGAAAAGCCATATAGCAACAAAAGGATCAGTTTTTATGAGAAAAACTCAATTTAAAATTCTTCAATATTTTCAGTGAAAAGTGTGGAATTATTTGCATACATACGAGGTTTATGAGCCAGGAAACATGAATAAATTATGTCCATATGAAAATTCGAACAGTAATCTTGTTACCAGATTAATGTGGTAACCATTTGCATTATGAGAACATACACAGGGGAACATGGTAATTCCTCACCGACTAAGCCTTTAAAAATTTTAAAAAACAAAATTAAGTTAGCTGTATTACTTTTGCAAAATTAAGACCTTGTAAGTTGAATTGTTTACGTATTTCCAGCTTATTAATAGTTGTGTAGTTAATACATGCAGTTTTATCTGTTGGTTATGAAGTAACTATATTTTCTTGTAATGTATTTTATGTGCATTTGTGCAATTTATTATTTGTGTAATACTATGGTAATAAATAGTAATATAGTAAAATAATGTAGTAATACCTCTCATTCTGTATTTTTGCCAAGGGTCTTCAAAGAGTGAGACATTCTTCAGACTGTATAGCAGTACTTTTAAAAGAAATTAAACATCATTCACAATTTGGAAAGTATGTATTTATTCAGAAATTATATAAATATATTATGATTATGAACATACGGAATTTTTTAAATAGCTCTTATCCTTTTGTTAGTGAAATTCAGTATTTCAAAGTATTATTAATATTTATTTAGTATTTCCAGAAAGGGTTTATCCGTAACTTTTAATTTTAAACTCTAAAAGTCTTTAGTTTAGAAATTCTCTTCTATTACAACTATAATAACTTTATAGCAGCCTCAAAATGCTATTAATTTACAGTCAAATTTCTGTCTGTCATTAATAGAAGCTATTTCTAACTGACAATGCATGAAATCTGTCTTTGATATTATAAAAATGTATTGCTTAATACAGCGAATGTTAGTTAAAAAAGTATTTTTATCTGGATTTATTAAAATATTTTCTGATAAGTATTATTTTATAGATGCATGTTTGATAAATAACATAAGTTCTTACATCCTATATTAGGTCAATTCAAAATTTCTAACTCTTCTTCTTGTGGATGTTATCATCTTAAAACAAAATAAAGTTGAATGGTCATGATAAAATTTTCTTGTAATTTGTAGATTTAAAGTTCTGCATGTATATTTTTAACTATTTTCCAAATGGTAACATATTTAAGATAGTTAGTTTGTTATTTTTCTGTTTATACCATTTTACATTCAGAAAAGAAGTGCAGCAACTTTGCAGCCTAATGATATTGAAATTCTGTTTCATTCAAAATTTAATTAACTTCACCACTAAAAGTATACTTTCATGAATTAGCAGCAGTTCATATTTCTATTCAGAACAGCAAAATGTAGTGGGTTTTTTTGGGAGGGAAAGGTATTTTTATCCCAAATGGGCCTTAGTCCAAAGGCTGTTAGTCTCAAAACAGTATTTTATATTGAATCACTTATCATTTTTCAAATTGTTTCCACTAAATATTGGAATTGTATTTAAAGAAACTAAATAATGAAGAATCTACATGAATGTATATATATTTCTCACATTGTGAAAAACAACAGTACTTAGAGTCATCAAATTTTGAATAGCAATGGTAGTCCTTCACCCAAGCATGGGCATCTGGAATCCCGAATTTGGAATGTGTTTTATTGTCTATTGCATATTTTGTAAAACTATGGCAAATTTTTCATTAAAAACTCAACAATTTCAAAGTGAGCAGTGGCAACACTGTAAGGAATCAAACAATTTTATCTCCAATACTAGAGACTGTCTATCATAAAGTCAGCATTAGCTCAAATGTTCTTGAAATATATATGTGTCTGTAAATCAAAAAAATGCCCTTTTGCGTGTAATATAAAATTTGAAAGCTTTTTAGATTTTGTTTTTACTTTTTAACTTTTTAAAAATACTTTAAATGTTAAACTCTTTTTTTAACGCATTAAATAATGATCTTACTTCCTTGTATGAAGTTAAAAGGAAGTATTGTAATCGCAAAAAATTTTGGGTATCATATTTCAATGAAAATTTCCATTTTGACTGCTATCGAATGTAATTTAATGATGTTTTTGCATGACATCTGTATGTGAGGACAGAATAAAGAACTCTGTTCCTCCCAAAAAAGTATAAAACTGATTTAAATTGAATTCTGAAAAGATTTTCTCATAGCATCTGTATGTACATACTTATGTATGTATCTCACGTAACTCGAAAACGAGTAGCCTCAGAACATTGAAATTTTGTATATAAGACTGCTATAACATGTAGACATGCGTCTCCTATTTTGGTTACAATCAGCCGCACCAAAAGTATATATTTATTCACTCTGTTACTTGGCTCAGTGAGCTCAGTTTATTTATTCTTATATGTTTGTAAATTGTGCATTTTTTGCTTTAAAAATGATTGAATTATGTTGTTGTTATCTTCCGGTTAAGGTTTTTATGCCTTTAGTTAATCTGCATGTTATAGTTGTAGAATTATCAACAATTTAAAAATTGTTTAAGTGCACCTAAGTCTAATTTTTTTAGCCATAGCAGCCATATATGTTTACATTTGAAACTTAGCAGAATAGTGGATTTGTTGCCAATCTAGAGAAACTGAGCTTTGCAAGAGCAAAGATAGAGCCTTCTTTCATTATTGGGAACTAAATCATACTTAATTAATTCTGGAATTTATTCGAGGAAATAAATGTTTAAGATTTACTTCATAATTTTAATATAGATATTTTGAGTTCTTAATGCATTTTTGCATGTCGCGAAGTGAGAACTGAATTAATTGAATGCGAAATACCGAATCATCTGTGAAAAACTGTTTCTTTTTGTTTGTTTAATTTCTTATACATCGTTTTAGATTTATTGGGTTGGAGGGAAAGTTCTGTCGTATTTTAAATAGGCAGGTGATTTTTCTTGTAAATTAAAAAAAAAATCTGTCTAGTGAGCCAATCGGATTTTTTTTTGTTTTTTTAGCTGCTGTATAATATAAAAGGTGCCCTTTTTTACCGTTCATCATTTACTTGTGATATTTAAAGTGAAAAACATGTCAGTAGATAAAGTGCATTTATGACACTGCATTTTATATGAGTTCCAAAAAGGAAGCAACGCATCGGTTGCATGTGAAAATTTGTGTGCGGTATTTGGAAAAGCTATTGTAAATGTTCGTACTTGTCAAAGATAGTTTAGCAAATTTCGTTCCGGGAATCTGAGCCTCAAAGAAAGTGATCGATCTGGACGACCATCCAAGATCAATAATTATGTTTTGCGATCCATGTTTGAAAATAATCCACATTTAACAAGTCGAGAAATTGCAGAAGAGTTTGGCATTCATCATACAACTGTTCGAGATCACATTAAATCTCTTGGGTTTGTGTTAAAGCAAAGTATTTGGGTTCCACATGAATTAACGGAAAAGAATTTGTCTGATGGTGTAAGAATGTGTTCATCACATCTGATTAGACACAATGTGGAGCCTTTTTTGGACAAGCTGGTTACTGGAGATGAAAAGTGGATTCTTTACGAGAATATTAAGAGAAAAAAATCTTACTGCAAACCAGGAACATCATCAGCAACAGTTCCAAAACCAAGTGTCCATCAACAAAAAGTACTGCTTTGTTTGTGGTGGGACAAGAAAGGTCCAGTGTACTACGACTTGCTGAAACAGGGAAAAACCATCAACGCGGATCTGTACTGCAATCAGCTGGATCATTTGAATGCAGCTATCAAAGAAAAAAGGCCAGTATTAGCGTCCAGAAAAGGAATAGTGTTCCACCACGATAACGCTCGCCCGCATACTGCAATGGTGACACAACAAAAACTGAATGCGTTAGGATGGGAAGTCCTTAGTCACCCACAGTATTCACCTGACATTGCACCATCTGATTATTACCTGTTCAAGTCTCTGCAAAATTATCTAACAGGAAAAAAATTCAAGTCTTTTGAAAGTGTTTCTAAGGCAGTTGCTGACTATTTTAATTCCAAGGATGAGAACTTCTACAAAACAGGATTTCACAGGTTACCTGAAAGATGGTAACAGGTTGTAACAAATAACGGAGCATATATAATTGATTAATATTAAAGACATATTTTTATAAACGAATTCAAATGTTTTCTTTAAAATACGACAGAACTTTCCCTCCAACCCAATATTATAGTATTTGGTTAGAACATGGGGCAACGATTAGGTAGTTCTTCAGGTGATATACATAATTTTTGTGCATTCTGAGTTATAAAATGAATGAGATTAAGTGATTGTAGCACCAGAGTGTTGCTATGGTAAACAAATATAGTGAATATTAAAGAATGTATTTATTTTTTGTGGTTTATGTGCTATCGATGAAATAGATTTAATTCAATCCAATAAGTTTAAATGAAATGCAAAATGTGTATATAGTTTAATATTCTGTACATAGAAGTCATGCGGTGTACACATCAGATTTTTTTTTTTTTTTGAAGTAACAGTCATAAATTTCCAGATTACAGTTACAAGTGCATTACTCTTTTAACTATATAAAGTGCATTTATGATATTTAAGCAAAATGCATTAGTAGTACTTTTTAAAAGAATATTAGATAATGATTTTAAAAAATGAAATAACTGTTAAGTTGCATATAATTCATGAAATCAAGTGAAAAGAAAAGTGTGTGGGGGGGGGGAGGGGATTGTAATGAATTAGTGAAATCTGTGTGGGAGGAGATTGTAATGAATTAGCAAAATTTGTGTGGAAACACTAAAAGCTATTCTTTTCTTGTGTGTTTCTTCTAATCATGTTTAAGCATAATTTTCTAATTTTCTCTTCTAGGTTTAAAACATTGCTTGTTGTAGATGGTGTAAATGCAATTTTTACCAAAACCAATGTAAAGAGACCTGACCAGTCTTTGGTAAGTGTTTTTGAATATTTTGCATTTTATATGACTTTTTATGTATCAGTTTGGATAAAATTTCAAAGAAAGGGGATCACGTTTCAATTGATATTTTTGTATTATCACCATGTTCTTGAGTTGGAGAACTTTTATCATTTATCTTTATGAAGAGTTTAAGGAGGTATTATTGTTTGAAAGATGTTATTGCATCAAGGAACAATCATATTGTTCAGAATCAGTTTTTAATGTATACTGCATCTAAAGAAAATAAACATTGTGTAGAATGATTTTCTTTTTTTGAGTCAAAAACTTTATTGAAGGGAAAATGGTTGTGGTGGTGCTATCTCATAACTATAAATCTTTTCTATTTGATTAATAGTAAAATTGGAAATATAATATTTAACTACACTGTGTACTTTATCTTATTGAATAGCACAAAGAGTTATGCTTATTTCTTTAAATAATTTTATATAGTAATTTATATGCATATGTACACTCAACCTAGTGCTGTGGAAAATGTAGAAACATCATAAAAGTGTAAGAAATTCTCCAGATATACCACTTAATGTCATTATATATATGCTTAAATGTACTACTGCCATAGACTGTGATCATTCTTAGGTAAAACTACTTGCCTGCCTTCTTCTTCCGAAAGCAACTGTGAGTTTTCATATCTTGGTCCTAAAACTAATCTTTATTGAGAATTTAAAAAAATAAAGCAGGAAAGTCAAACAAAAATGAGAAGGGTAATTGAAATTTAAGTGAATTATATATAAGATAAAATAGTTATAATTATTTTCAGAACCTGTAGTTTAGTTATTTATAAAATATTCAACACGCTCTGCAAACATGCTTTATTCTTTTAAAAGTTCTAACAACATTGAAGGCTGTCTGGCAGATGGTGCTAAATGTAGAGATATCAGCAGTTTTCTGGATGCAACAAACGTGAACAACAGCAAATTTTCCAATTTTGATTTTGTAAAGTAGTGCCATCTTGTCGGTAGATTGCAGTATAACATATAAAAAATTTGGTTAGCCCTTGGATTCCTTCAATATTTTAACATCTTGTAGAATAAATAATTTTGAATAAAATATGTATAATGATGCACTTGAGGGTTTTTTTTTTTTTCGATTAGATGACTTTCTGATTGAAAACTAATTCTTTGGGAATCATAAACACGCCAGAGGATCCTTGATACACTATTTTCCATCTACTATTTTCTGTCTTGAGTAATAGCAAATACATTCTTGGGCAAAATATTATAGATTTCTGGGAAAAAAATATTGCTGAAATATAAATTGCTTTGATTAAAATTGATCCATTATAGATTAGCAACATTTAATGATATTTCCAAAGTAATCACTTATAATGAATTTTATTTTCGGCAGTTTTAATACATTTCAATACTGTAATGCCCTTTGGTTTTTAATAATGTCTGGATTCTTTTGAGCATTACTTCTATAAAGACTTTCCAGTGCTGCTGTATAGCTTTATCATAATCCTATATTCCCTGGGCTGTTTGAATTAATTTATCCATCTTTGTTGTTTCAAGGTTTTTTTTTTTTTTTTTTTTTTTTTTTTTTTTTTTTTT
>KK120874.1:31820-85398 GCA_000611955.2 Stegodyphus mimosarum
TTTTTTTTTTTTTTTTGGAAATATTCCATATTCATTCATTGAAGTTCATATCAGGACTACTTCCAGGCCAAGCTAGCACTTGAATCCCTTTAAAAATAAAACGGTTTTTTAGAACCCTGCTTGTATCAGAAGGTGCATTAACTCATTGAAAAATTTTTCAACAAGAAAACCATACACTAAGCTGTGAAAATAAAGGTCTTTCCAAGACGACCTCCTTGTATATTTGTGAATTTACATTCCCTTTAATTATTTCAGTGTGTCCCAGTACCATAAACTATATTTATGATTTATGGATGAAGCTCCAAATTATTAAAGGCAGAGGTGCTTCACAACCTCCTGTGTTTGCTTCTCCCTGCCATTCACAAAACATGTTGAACTCTTGTCATTAAATATTTAGATTAAAGCATTATCAAAATAAGCAACTTTTTGCCAAAAAGTATCAGCAATAAATAAACAAATATTTTTCTCTTAGAAAGAAGTAGAGTTAAAGGCTTTAATAAGCATTTTTATTTTATTCATCAAATGAATAAAATTTTGAATAAATACCTAGGGCTAATCCTGAAAAGTTCATGCAGCATAAGTTTAGACCTGCGAAAATCATTTCTTTATCAATGAAAGTGCCATTTATCTTCCTATATGGTTTACAAGCTTTTAATCCAGTTTCAGAAGGCATCTTCTTACAGTATTGGTGCTGACTGACATAGTATGATCTTCCTACACCCCGTTTTAATTGTGTGGAAGATAACCAACAATTTACAGCCTATTCTTAAACAGTCTGGAGACTTTTTTTTTTTTTCCTTTTAACTTCACAATTTAAAATGACGTTCTTAGCTTTGTAACAATAACTTCTTGTTCAGATCAGTATTTTTTTGTAATATATCTATTTGTCCATTTAACTGGTCATTGAGATCTTTCTATTTATCTGTTTGAGTTACTAAATAAATTTAGTAAAATAAAAATTTGAAAAAGGAAAGCTTTTAGGTTTTATATTATATGAATGATAAAATAATTAATGAGACAAACATTTTCACAGGCATACAGGTTTTAAGAGCATTTGTGATAATTCCCTTTGGGCTAAGAATATTTAAAAATATATCTTTAGAATTTCTGAAAGACAGTCTCACTCATTAGAGATAAAAATGTTTTATTCCATACAGTGTTGCCACTGCTCACTTTGAAATCACTGAGTTTTTTAATCAAAAATTCGTTAAAGTTTTACAGAATATGATATAGATAATAAAACAAATTTGAAATTAAAAATTTGAGCTTCCAGGTGCCAATTTTCGGGTGGAGGACATTCAAAATGTAATGTCTTTAAGTACCATTATTTTTGTACAATGCAAGAAACATACATACATTTGTGCAATTTCTTCATTATTTAGTTTCTTTAAATGTAATACAGGGCAAAAGCATTTTGTGACAACAGTTTGAAAAGTGATTCAACGCTTTTAGTAATTCAGTGAAAAATGCCATTTCAAGACTAATAGCCCATCTGAGTTCAATGCTCCTTTGGGCTAACAATCCAAAATGAATAATCTTAAGATAAAACAAATATACATAACTTAAAGGAACAACAAAAAATTATAATGAATTAATAAAATTAATTAAATCTAAATATTAAATTTACTATACCACTGAATTAAGAAAATATTGTTAACTGCTAAAAGAAATAAAACCTTTGTGAAATAAAAAAGTGGACTGAATTTTTTTAAATGCAAGTGATTGCAAATAAAACCTTGCTGTCATTTCTGTTAAATGAGTTGTAACAAATTCAATTCATTTAAAAATTTGTTTACTGAAACAAAATGTAGATGAGAAAATTTTGGTAAATTATGCAGGCTATGAGAAAGATAAAATATCCATTATATTTTGCACAAAACTGTATATGTACATCATATCCATAAAAGTCCTTGTATGACTATATATGTCCTTGTATTTATACAGTTCTTGATCACAGGCATTATGTTTTCAGTTACAAAATTGTTTTAAATCATGTAAATATTTATATTTATTATTAATAATATTATTATTTTGGTATCTTCTTTAGATGTTTTTCCAGCCCATTTTTTTTTTTTTTTTTTTTTTAAGTTTATATTCATGAAAAGTAAGAGATAAAGTGCTCGATTCCTGTATGTTAAAAATTGACTGAGATATATAATTTTTGCTTTTTTTTTAAAATTTTTCTTAGGAGTCAGTCAAAAACAAATTAGAATAATAATAATAAAGTTGATTTCTTTCCTGTTAATTTCATTTAAAGATATTTTGTGGTTTAAAAATATGTAAGATTCTTTTAATTTATGAAGATAGCAACTCAAGTGGCTGACAGTTACTTTCGTTTTGTTATTCATATAACTAAAAAAAAATCTATAAAATGTGTGTAGGTGCTAAGACATATTTTGATCTTTTCACATTATCAGCCAATCCCTCTGGCAAAGCCATGGTACCTAATTTGTCACCAACTTAACACTAAAAAACAGTAGACATTAAAAAAAATGGCAGCTTGCTAAAAATTGCATAAAATAGCGATGAATTAATGAAATTAAAAATGCAAGAAGCATCCATAATGAAACAGTAAAAATTACATAAACAACTATCTGTAATGAAACACTCAAAATTCCATAAAGCAATAACAAATTGACTAATTAAAAACACAACAAACGTGCATGATAACACACTACTTTCTGTTTTCCCAGTCTTCTGTCCATGCATGCAGTAATCTGTTTTAACTAAAAAAAAAATCAAAGAATTGCAGGATTTTCAGCATTTTCAGAGCAAAGTGGTACTGCACTCCCTCTGCACATGAACCTGTTTTAACTTAAAAAAAGTTAGAGAATTGCACAAATTAAATTCATGGAATGCACATTTCTACACTCTCTTCTACTAGGCAGAACACTACATTTCTTAAAAAATGCAATGTTTTCTTTTTCAGAAACCACGCTGATTGCTACCAAGAATGTCATAAAGTAAATATAATCTCGGGGTCGAGGAGGAGTCTTCATCGTCTTTTCAAATCTTTATTATTTACACTTATATTACAAATACTATATACAACTATTCAAATTAAATATTCTGGAATATTCACATAATATGCGCCGATATTATATGCCTGATTTCATCAACAACCATCCTTGCTGCCATCTAAAGGCATTCTGACTACGCTAATAGGGTTGCCGAAATATCTGGCTCCCTTCAAGTGCCAGTGAAGATTTTTAATCTTCAACATGTCAAAAGAGATGGCGACATTTTGTGCTGGCATAATACACACATGTCCCTTAGTGGCTGCGAGATAAATATGATGTGTATCCATAAAATAATGGATAAATTAAAAGACCAAATGATAAAATAAAGTAAAGGAATAAATGTTTGTTTAGAAAGTGACATTGTAACTATTGGTAAAGCCACTTTAAACTGGTTATTTTGTTGTCTGCATATCAAAACGTCAGAGTCAGTTTCATTTACTGAGAAGACATTGTACAAAGAAATTTGCTTTGAGATGGAACAATGTTAAAACATAAAATTTTGTCATAAATTAAGTAAATCTGTTACGAAAACATTATAGATAATTCAAACAGTGTATGGTTATGCATTGTTGATGCAGTGTTGTCAAGAACACAAGTGTATGAGTGGTGCTACTGCTTTATATGTGGGAGCGAAAGTATTGAAGATAAACCAAAAGTAGGGCATCCTTCAACTTCGAAGAATGAGAAAAATGTCAAGAAAATTCCTACTTTAGTAAAAGCCCATTGGCATGTAACAAGTCAGGAACTTTCAGACATGCTTGGGATAAGCGACAATGATATAGGTTAAATTTAATTGGAAATCTGAAAATGAGGAAAGTTTGTGTTCAATCTGTGCCTCAGATTTTGAGAGAACAACAAAAAGGAGACATAAAATCTTGCTGTGAAGATTTGCTGTCTATTGCGAGACAAGGCTACATTTTTTCAAAGAGGATTCTAGACAAAGTTACAATTTCTGAAAGAGAATCCTAGTGGGAGATGAGACTTGTAGTCTACCATATGACCCAGAAACAAAACGATAAAGTGCACATTTGAAAGGACCATCATTTCCCATAAAGGCACAGATATCAAAATGAAAGACTAAGATGATGCTGATTGCATTTTTTTATTGCAAAGGACTTATTTACCATAAATTTTTACCTGAAAATCAATCATTTAATCAGTATTTTTACTAGGATTTTTTTTTTAAATTAAGAAATAGGTTAAAGCGAGTCACAGACTTTTTTTATTCAGGTCAATGGTTCTTTTACATGATAGTTCTAGGCCCCGCACAGCATTGTCTGTGCAATGGTATCTTGCTAAGCATTAAATTGCCATGATAAATCACTCATCGTATTCTCCTGGCTTATTGCCAGCTGATTTTTTTCCTTTTCAGAAGCTTAAAAATGGCATGAAAAGATAGAGATTTGAAAATATCTCGGATATTAAACCAAATTTTGCGTGCCTATAAATAGTGTTTCGATGACCTGAAGAAGCATTTGGAAAAAAAATTGCATGCACTTCTTTAGCAATTATTATTATTATTCTGAAGGAGATAAATTTACTTGAAGGTTTGTGATCTTTTTCTTATTAATAAGAAATTGTCCAATTATTTTGTTGGTGCACTTTGTACATTTTCGTAAAATTCTGGTTTGTCTACTCTGGTGACATAACACTTAGCCCCATGATTCTTGTAAATGTTAGGTGAGTAATGCGATAGTACCTATATTTTCTTTCATTTTTTGCATTACATTGTAATGTCTAGTTACTTAATTTTCAGAATGACAGCTGAAGTAGGTGTAGGAACCAGACAAGAGAAGGGTTAGAAGAACCCTTTATTTAACTCTTTAAAATTCACAATGCATTGACTTGACGCTAACAGACTATGCCTCAGTTGGACAGTAACTTAACTAACAAGAATTAAACTTAAAATTCAAAGATCTTAACACAACAGTAGACTTTCCCCCAGGGCTCAGATAATCCTGTTACCTAAAACTGCGTCAAAGTCTTGTGACAGCAAAATAAAAACAGTTCCACCACTTTAACCAGCAATAAATGCAGAAACAGAAGCTCACACTACAAAGGTACAGTGCTTGCCCACTCTTTACTTTTCCTTCTAGAGCTCAGTATTTAAACCTTTACTCCATATGGTAGAATTTGCATTTCTTCACATGAGCTATCAAATTTAAATATTCTGGCATTGACAATTAGGGGAACGAAGCCTTCTAGGAAAGAAAGCATAAACCTAACTCGTTAGTGAAGATAAATATAAATCCGTACAACATTCTCCTTTATATGTATAAATTTCAGAAATAAATAAAAGGGTTAAAATTTCAGTTTTATGTATTTATTTATCTCATTTAAGTTTTATTTTGAGAATAATAAATTTTTAGTCACTATGGGGTATTCCACTGTAATACTGTATTATGTCTACTGTACTAACTATATTAAGAATCATAGTTTATTTTTTACTATATAATTCATTATTGTTTAATGTTTCTAATCCCTTTTGTTTCCAGGTACCTGCTCCTGAGATTACTATAGTAAATGCCATTATGAAGATGCTAAAGAATGATTGGGTATTTTTTTTTTAATTTTAAACATACGAATACAATTGAATAAAGTTTTAAATAAAAAAAAGAATTACTCCCATGGAGATTATTCATCCTTTTTATCTACTTTTGAATGCAAGTTGGTGCCAAATTGCAAAGTTAAAAATAATTATTTATTCATTGTTTCTTCCTTTTATGTTTTACCTTTCATTTGTACAGTTAATGTTAGTATAACGACTGTTCCATTACAATTACCTGTACAAAAATCTCCTACTGATGAGAAAATGCATTGAAGTGTCACTGGAAAAAGGATAGACAAGGCTGTGCAAGGAATAGACAAATTGTGTAGCACTGCGCTGCATGTATGCTTACGTGTGGACACTGTTGTAACTGCGTGTATAGCTAGTATTATGGTTCTTATTAATTAGTCATTTCAATTGCCAGTAGGAGTAAAATTTCTGATTTAGGTGCCTTCGACTGCATACAAATAATAGACGGTCAACGCATGGGTAATTCAATTTCTGAAATCAGGGTTAGGATTTTCAAGGTCAGTAGTATACCAAGATTGCACAAATAGTGGGTAAAAATACTAGTGATCTAGCAAACTGCAAAGGATAATTAGCCTTGAATGAATATGGTGTGAGACAGCTCAGCTATATTTTACATGGCCAGCAGTGCCAAGCATTAGCTCAAATTACCATCTAGCTAAATCAAGGTTCCATTCATACAGTCAGTAGATGGACTGTGCAATACTCACTTCACCATATGAGCTTCAGAAGCTATAACGTCACAATAGTACCATTGATGAATGCACACCATCGGGCTGCACATCTTGTCTGGGCAAGAGAACACAGAGAATGGATTCGAGATTTGCTACCTAGAAACCAGCGACTTAAATCCTGTTGAGCACATTTAGTATCTTTTATAGAAAGGTAGCATTTCACACAACACTTGTGACATTTCCTGAATTATGGACAGCTCTAGCCAATGCTTAGCAAGCCATTCCCATAGAACGCTTCTGCAAACTTGTTGAATCTATGCCTCATCCTTTGACAACCATTATCAAAGCCAGAGGAAACTCAACTCATTATTGACTTACTATCCCTAATTCAGTGGCACCTCAGAAACCTAATTTTCTGCAGCAACTACTCATTATTACATCTATTTTTAATAGGACATAAGGGGGTCATTTTTAAAATGAACATAAACCTTTAAAAATATGCAAATATATTACTATCTGTATCTTTAGATAAAATTAACAGTAAACTTAAGATTTTTTTTTTTTTTTCAGTCCCTGAAGGACTATTGTTTTTGTTTTGGCATTTTGCATTGATTCACTATAAATGTCCTGTTCACTTTTCAAATTGTTGCCACCAATATTATCGCCCTGTATTATATTTAAAGAAACTAAATAATGAAGAATCTGCATAAATGTATGTATGTTTTTTGCATTGAGATAAAACAATGGAACCTAGAGCCATCCAATTTTGAATAACGTAGGTTTCCACCCGAATATGGGCATATGGAAGCCCAAATTTGGAATTTGTTTTATTATTTATTTCATATTTTGTAAAACTTTAATGAACTTTTGATTAAGAAAATCAACGAAATAAAAGTGAGCAATGGCACACTCTGGGGGGTTACCTTTTTATGTAAAGCGCGTGGACCGGTGTATCAGAAATTCTAAAGATATACTCATTTTTAAATTATTTTGTGATATTGATGTTGAACTGAATTTTATGGTTTAAGTGCGAAGAGCATAATATTTAATAAATAAAGTAACTCACAAAATGTTAAAAAAATGCCCCTTTGGGCGTAATTTAAAAGCTGAAATAGTTCAGTTTTTTTTTTAATCACACTGTGTTGCTGGGTTCTTGAGCAAACTGATATTATACTGCTGGCATTGATGCATGTAGTCTTATTTGTTATCTTATTAAGCTTTTTATGATCTTGGTGAATGTGCCAGGATAGTTAACATCTAAGAATGTGTTTTCTTAAAATTATGACTTTGTTTCTATGTAAACATTAAATGTTTGAAAATGAACATTCATGTTATCCACTAAATGTTGAAAATACCATTAAGAAGTAACTGCTGTATAATTTTCGGGGGAAATTTTTTTTTAACCCCTTAACTGTCAAGTTATTTTGATGATTTGTGTACATAAATTGTAAATTTTTTTATTGCAAAAATCAAATGCTTGCTGCACAATCAAAAAATTAAAAAAAAAAGGCACCCGCTTTTAACATAAACCTCTATCCTTTGAAACCTTCAGTAAAGTTCTGCCACCTATTGAACTGAAGCCAAAATAATCTTTTAATGATATATACTCAGGTATAACAATACGATGCACTCAAAAAAAAAAAAAAATTTACTCCGAGTAATGCTCGGGCATGACATTTTGAAACACCAGTACCTGAAATAATCTTGGGCATGACAGTTAAAAGGTTAATCTTTGAACAAAATCTATTTTTTTCTATTTGGTACAAGAAATGCTGAAGTTAAATACAAAACTACTTTAATATTGGAATTTTAAAATGGAAAGTGAATAAAGAATTAAGAAGTCCACTTTGGAAAAACATTTGAATAATTCTTAGTGCTTCTAGCAAGCAATTCATTTTTGCCTGAGATCACCATCAGGATACTGTATCTGTAAGGTTTTCATTTAAAATCTTGTTGAACTGTACAAGAAAGACAATTTTTTTTTGTTGTAAACAACAAATTAAGATAGTGCTATTACAGATAATTTCCATCAAGATGGTTTCTCGTCATATGTTGTCTAATGAAATGTTAGTTAAGGATCAGTAAATAATCATCAGGATAAGTAATTTTTGCGTGAAAATTCTGAATAACTAAGCTTTGAAAGAAAAAAAATGACTGTTAAATTTATTTCTTCAAAAATAAAATGGAATTTTGGGCCTATTTATGTTTGGATTGATTTAATTATCTACATGAAAACATTAAAAACTAATTCTAAAAGCTAAAAACTGCATTACTGAAATTAATGGTGCTGATAATGAAATTAGATCTGCAAATGGTGTCATCAGACAGTGGAGATGATGTAGCTGATAGGTTTTATTATAATGATAACTGTTTGTATTTAGAATTATTGCTATTTTTAAAAGTCATGTTGAAATATTTTCTCACAATTTAATTAAAAATGCTTTCTTTGTGTTATTATTCTTTCTAAAGACTAATGCTGCAGTTGTAACAAGTGTTGATGTTGTACCATTTAATCGTGATGCAACTATGCAAGATCCTTATACACCAAGAGCACTTCTTGGGAAAGAGGTAATTATCAGTTTTCTTAACTAGCCCATATTTAAGAAAACTATTACATACTCCAAAAGATTAATGACCTTTTTCATGAAAACATTTTTTAAGTTTTATTTATATTTGTTTATTCCGCCTAAAGAATTAACCACCGCCTTTGTGGTGTTTAATATTTGCTGGGTGAAAGTCGTGATTTTTGACTAAAGGTTCATCTAAAACATTTTAATGTAGGAGGCTTTTTCTGAAAATATGAAGATCAAATTAGCTAATTCAAATAAAAGTAATTTCCGTAGGGTTGTGAATGCCTTGGGTTCATTTCTGGTTGGAGAATCTCTCTTCCATTGATTCTTCAGCCATTCAGAAATAGAGGCATTCATTTTAAAAGCATCTAAAGATATAAAAACATTGTGGCTAAACTAAATATAATTTATTTTCATATTGCTTTTTAATTTTCTAAAAATTGCACTCATGACTGAAGACCAATGGCAAATTAAAATGTGGGTGGTGAAATTGAAGAAGAAGAATTGAATGGCCAATTAGGACATAGGCTGAATGGAGTGCCAGAGGTTCAAAAACTAATTAAAATTTTTCATCATGTAATGTTAAACACTGGTCATCAAAATTAAAGGATAATGTCAGAAATAAAATGTAACTAATTCTTAATAAAAAATTATTAATTGAAATTTGTACAGAAGCATTAGTTAACACAAATTACAAAGTTTGGCAGTTAATTATTCACAAAATATTGAAATTGAAACTAAACTTATAGAAACTGTAAAATGATGGAAAAATTAAGTCACTTGTGGGAAAAATTTTTCTTGAGTATGGTGTATGGCCACCGTAGACAGATATGCATCATCTTGATTTCATAGATTCAAAAGTGTTGGTCAAGTCTTGTGAAATTGCATGCCACTGTTCCAAAAGTACACTTTTCAGCTCCTAGAGGGTCCAAGGAGGAATTTGGTGCTTTAAGGCATTCCCCACATGGTCAGTCAGTTTTAAGTTGGTGAGTAAGGTGGCCAATTCATTCAACTGATATTTTCTGTTTGCAAGTATCTGATGCCACATATGTTCAATGAGGCCTGGCACTGACATCCTTTAGCAAAAGCTCTGGGCAACAGCAACCCTTAACGGTCTTACTTGGGGTTGCAATACTTCATCCACATATCTCCCAGCGGTTACAGAATCTTCATGAGAGATATGCAGCTGGATGCAGCCATTTGTTATGATACCTTCCCAAGTGGGATATTTCATGAATAAGGGAAGGCGAGTTGCTCATTCCTTCCTCTCTCCAGATCAAAACACATTTAGAATTACTGTTCAGACTATATCTGGAGACTTGTCAGTAAACAATACTTGGACCAGGTCATCTCGACTTCATTGAACATGACGGCAGTACCGGTTTAAATGGACCTCTCTGAGAGCTAGAGTGAGTGGGACTGAAACCATTGGCTTTCTCACATACAGTCTAGTCTCATTAAGCCTTCGTGCAGCAGCAGACCAGCTAATTCGAGTTCCTGTGGCAGGCTGAAGGTCTAAACCAAATCTCTTCTAGTTACTTCATAGTTTCTTCTAGCCCACGACAGTCTTCTGATACAGTTGTTGCTTTTGGTTGCCCTTGACCAGGCTGTCTATCAGCTTATCCAGTGTTTCTGTTGATATGACACTTTGAAGGCTATTCAAATCCTGGAAGACATTTTTTGTTTGACATCTATCGATTCTCTTTGCCACTTTTAACCTTCAGCTTAAATGATGGCTTTGAGCCATAACTACTGAATACTGATCACTCTCTGAAACCATATTCACTCTAAATGACGCTGCAAACCGGAATTCCAACATGCACCCATTACACATCACATTGTCAATCACTGAATTTCTATATTTTCAGCGCTAATATATGCACGGAAGTGAAATTTTGTGTTCATTTGTATTTAATTAACATAAATAAATACAGCATTGGTCATTGGTTGCAATTTTAACTTAGTGAGCATATTTTTTTCCATTGTCCTCTAATTTTGATGACCAGTGTAATGAAGGAGGCTAAAGATGTCTTTTGCTAAAAGTGCAAAGTATCTTTGTGCAGCATTTGTAAAGACTTTTATCATAATTATGCATTTTAATGCTATTGTCTATGAAATATTAGCTCTGAAACATTGGTTTGAAGAGAATTTCCTATTACATTGGTAACCAGCTAACATCATAAATCCTTTTAATAAACTTTACTCATGTTATTAGAACAGATTCTGAAGAATTTTACCTTTTCATGAATTGAAAAGAACATTTGATAAATAAGCCTATTCATTATCTGTTGTATTGTATTTTTTTATTGTATTGTATTTGCAGTTAACCAACCTTTCAAACAGTGTCAACTTTGAAACAAATAGATGTACTGTTTGAAGTTTGTTTCAAAGTAAAGATTATAATAATTTATTTTGAATGTAAGTGGCAAAATTTTTTTTAATGCCATGTGTTTCTACAATGGACTATTCCTTTTAAGTACAATTTGGTGACATTTTTTATTGTTATTCTGAATATATACATTATCCATAAAAGTCCTTGACTGGCCTTTATTTTCACAATCGTTAGTCATAAACATACATTTCCAATTATAAAAATATTTTAAATGCTGTAAAGAATCTTTCGGCATTTGTTAAAGAAATAAGTTTTGTAAAATTTACAAAATATTAACTTTTTACATGTTCCATTAGTCCTTATCTTAGTTAGAAAAATTTTGTACTCATAACAAAATATAAAACACAAGGAGTTTAACTTTTATATGGCAAAAATGATTGGTATTTGAAATAGAAATTATTAATTGTATTCAGGACCCATACACAACTGAAGATTGATATGTTTACATTTGTACGTGACTAAAAATAAAATGTCATTTAGAAAAAGATTTGTGATGTTAAGAAACTATGTGATGAACTTTCCTGCGCAGATTATTATGAAAAATATTGATCAATATTTTTTTTTAATAAAGGAGATGTCATTCACAGAATCTTATAGAATTTGTGTTTCAGAAATTAAAATACTGGCACATAGCCAACTCATAATGCTATTTTCATTAATTGAAAATTAAAAATATTTGTTCTTTAATGAATTTTTTATAATTACTTGATTATGATTCTAAAATAATAAAACTTCATAAGACTATAAACAATGTATTTTTAGACTTTAAGAACTTACAAATTACTTGGGTTAAAATTCTTTCACATACCAAATGTAACAATGGTATAAATAAAGTATTAAATCTCAAATGAGTATCTCTGAATGGCATTTAAGGGGGAAAAAACCAACCTCAAATTATCATGATTTATATATTAACTGACCCCTTAATGCAAATCCAAAATGACATCAAATATCACAAGTTTTGAAATTAAATATCTTAAACAATTTTTGTTGTACAAGAGTCAAACATTTTGTGTTTTACTTTTTGTAATAATTGCAAAATTTTCCTAAATGTAAGTATGGAGACCAGAGGAACGTGTGAGAAGTTAGATTTTATATTTTGTACAAAATTCTTTTTTTTTTTAAATTAAAAAGTACAAAATCGTAAATCCTTGTTACATTTAAAACTCGTTTCTAGTTTGAAGTATACAGGATGGGATTCAAACGTTTCAAGACTTACCTCAGAACTAGAAATTTATTGGACATTTAAGTACATTGGACTAAAATTCTTCAAAATATGATGTTTCAGCATCAACACAGCGCTGCCAGCACGTCTTCCATTGTTCATAACCCTTCTGGAAGACCTCGGCCGTCATGCTGTCAAGGGCTCTCATTGAATCCTGCTAGATGGAGTGAATCGCTTCCCTTTTAGGCCTGTCTTGATTCGAGGAAAGAGGAAAAAATTACTTGGAGGAAAGTCGGGGCTGTAGAGTAGCTGCGGCAGTGTTGTCATGTTGAATTTGACCAAAACTTTGGCGGCGGCGCGTGATGTGTGACTGGACATGTTGTTGTGTTGGAGAATCCAGCCACCCTTGATCGCCTGGCGGACTCGATCCTTCAAGCAGCGGAGCACTCCAGTATAAAAGTCACTTGTGACAGTCTGTCCATGAGCAACAAATTCCTTGTGAATCACTCCTTTACCATAAAAAAAAATCAGCATGCACCTCGCACGCAACTTGCTCATGTGAGCTTTCTTGGGCTTCGGCGACGAAGCAGTGTGCCATTCTGAGCTTTGACGCTTTGACTCAGGATCATACTCGTAGACCCAGGTCTCAGCACCAGTAACCACTTTCTCCAGAAGGTTCAGATCAGCATTAAACCATTGGAGCATTTTTTGGCAAACAGTCATGCGCTGTTTCTTCTGATCCACTGACAAAACTTTTGCCGTCATCAGTTTGGCACACACTTTTCTCATCATCAAATTCTCCTTCACAATCCTCCACACCATACTGTGACCAAGACCCAGTTCATCGGAAATTAATCTAGTACTAAGACGATGGTCATTGTTTAAAAGTTCCCGTACTCTCTCCACATTTTGATCCGTTCGGCTTGATGATGGCCTCCCAGAGTGGTCGTCGTCTTCAACATTCCCGCGGCCATCTTTGAAATGTTTGTGCCACATGAAAACCATTGCACGGGACATGGCTTCTTCCTTAAAGGCCTCTTGAATCATACCGAGAGTTTCCGTGGCGTTTTGTTCAGTCACACGCAAAACTTAATTGCATAACATTGCTTCAAGTGATGCTCCATTTTCGCCTCTCCCACTTTTCGACCGAGGTCAATGACAAGCACTTACGCTGCAAGTGATGCGCACCTCCAAGATTCTGGAGGCAACTGCTGCAGTGTGAGTTCATTCCCTGAGACCCCCCACTACTTCCCCCACCCGGCGGAACCGGTTCGCGCGCCCTCCCCTATTTAGAAATGAACCAGTCTTGAAACTTCTGATTCACACCCTGTATGTCTATGACTAATGGGTGCAAAAATAAGGGCTGGGTAAGGACGTTTTTGAGTGCATTGTACATTATATTCATGCAACTTTTTTTTATCATCAGTTTCTTTAAAATGTAGATCTGATTCTTTTTCTTGATTTTTGGTTAGAAAGTATATCAAGTTTAGTTTCTAATGACTGAATGAGCAGACTTTATGAGTATGTAATATTATTATTAGGATATGGCTGTGTAGACATATAGGATGATTTTTCTTTAATTCAACCATGAGAAGTGTCTCTTAGAAAATTCGTCATAAAAGAAACGCTTGTGTACTTTTCATCGTAAATATAATATACCTATTTTTTACCTTTTGTAATGCTTTTCTGAGCACTGTATATATTTTAACAACATAAAATCTATACCATTTTGATAATTAGAAACATATATTTTATTTTGTAATGTATTTAATTAAAGTTATATAATTTAAATTTTCTTAAGCATAAAAAGTGAAAAACAAATTTTACATTTTATATAATTGTTTGTGTAGGGCTTTGAACTCCTGGATCCTTTTATACCCATTCAAACCAAACATTACACAGAAAAAGAAATAGAGAGTGCCTTAGATTACTACACTGATAGACTCTGGATTCAGTCAGAGGAAGGTATTTGGTTTTTTTTATTATTAGTATCTAATATGATGCAAAAGTGGAATTGCTCCAAATCTTGATTTATATTTATGCTAAATTTTTATGCAATGGAGAAGGAAAATGTTTACCTTAAATGGTGTTAAAGATTATTAGTACAATATACTGGTTTCAGTCTTTGAAACTTAGAACATTATTATGTTAATTTACACATATATTAATCAGAAGCAGAAAAAAGCAAATTATTTGAATATTATAATTTTCCAACATTTAGTGCTATAGAAAGCAAATTTTAAGATGCTGTAATATATGTAAAAAATGTGATCAAAGAGCAATCAAAGAAATAAGTAAGCCTACATTAAGCAGCAGAAATCAGTAAAGTTCTATAGTTTAAAAAAATTAAAAACTTTCTTTCGCATCTGCAAGAGTGACTGGTGAAAAAGAAAAAATGTGCATGCATAAGAAAAAGTAAAAATTTAAGAATATTCTAAGTGATGGAAAATGTCGTCAGGGCCATCTGCTAACTGAAAAATGTGTCGTTTGTTTCTTAGAAAAAAAGGTTCTACGAAACAGTTTTTTTAAAAGAGCAAAAATGAGTTGAGTTAAGATCATTAACCATAACCAGAGACTTTTATGGACTTGAAATGCCTCCAGGAAATCTAATTTACAAAAGGAAGACAATTTTGAATAATATAGGCTGCAGTTTTTTTGGGGGGGAGGAGGGGAGAGGAAACTGATCATGTGCCAGCATGTGTTGAAATCTATGTTGCCACTTTATTTTTATGTTCAGTTGCTTCTAGGAAAGTTTTACAATCCTACTCTGACAGCATATGTGTTAAACCGCATTGGAAGAGAATATTATAGCTTCTGTAGGATTTCATGTCTAGAGTAGAGTTTTCAGACGTCAAACTGTGAATCTCATTAGTTGAAAAGAAAAAACTAACATATTTTTTACTTACAATTGCCTTTTTTTGTTTCATAATTTATTATTAGAGAAAAAATATAATTTTCTTCAAATTTGCTTCTGTAGCTTGGAATTGGTTTCTTTAAAATTTACAATGATGTACATCAGGATTGTCAAACTGAGTATCTGAAGTAGGCTGTATAGTTATCAGTGTACAATAGTGCAAGCTGCAATAAAGAATGAAATCCCTTTTTATATTTAATGATGCATTTACAAAGTGAGTAAATATATAAAATATTGCTAAAAAAACTGTAATTCCTTAAAATAATAGAATTAACGTAAGGAAGATGGGATAGTAGATGGATACCTATCATTTTTTTCTCAATGTCTCCCATCTTTTTACTGTAACCACTTTCAGATGTCTGAAGACATATTATATTTGCACTAGTAATTCTTAGAACAAAGATCAGATAAGTGTCTTTTAACATGAATTTTGCTGGAGATGTGTACTTTTTCATGAGTGAGAAAAGTTGTTTCCAATGATGTGTGCTACCAAAAATAGAAACAATCTAATGCAAATCTTCAGCTTTCTAGGAAGCATGGAAGCAAGTGTTTGTAAAATTTAGTGATATCCATTTCACTGAAATTCTGCTTTAGAGTTCAGTAGCACTGGATTTCTATTAATTTCATCTGTAATTTTCATTTTTATACTTTAATCTTGGCTGGAATTTTTTCATCATCAACTGAAAGGGGTGCAGAAAATAGGTAGAGCTCATTTTTGATGGATTGAATATTGTAGCTCCTTTCTTCAAATTCACTTGTCTGTATTTAGCCTAAATTGGGAAGTGTCTCAAGTCTTGTTTTCTCTAACAGCTATAACTTGTGTTTGAATGTTTTTTCCTGATCACTCGTGTTTGTAATAATTATATCTTTTCTTTGCAGTTTTAGATTTAAATCTGACAAATATTCTGTAATATTAACCACAAAAGAAAAATCTCACAACAAAAAAGGATTTGTCAGTAAGTTTTTATTATTATTACCAAAATTGGCAAATTTCGTCTTTCATGTGCTGGGAAATTTGGAGAAATATGGAGCACTTCTATGTAATATGAAAGCTCAGAATATTTGAACACTTATTCTCCTAAGAAAGCAGAAAATTGTGAATAGTTTTAAGCCATGTGATCTTATGAGGTGGATTTTTTTAACCAGTTTCACACATATTATCAGTTTAATTAATACCATATTAATCAGTTTTGAACATAACTTTTCTTAATGAAGTAAATTAGGTTTTCACAAGATTTACTATCTGTTTAAATATACTATGAAGCTATTATTTCTGTGAGTCATTGAAGAATGTACACAGAACATCTTGGACAGAGGCTTCCAGAAGTTTGCAAACAGGTTTAAATGTATCCTTTCTAGTTGCATTATCATGTAATAGTACACTGTCCAGTAGCTCCTCAGAAACATAGAATTCTGCATCATAAACTTGAAAAAATATGACTAATTGAGTTATACCAGTGATATGTGTACTGTCATCACATGTTTCAAATAAAAATTGATGCTCTTATTTTCAGGATTGTGCATGCTCCTTCATATTTGTTGGAATCCCACTTTTCATTACTACATTATGTATTTTTTCTATTTTTTGGGAGGTAAATTTGAAGGCCTCAGAAAAATGAGTTGAGAGCTGTAAAAGCTGTTTGCAGATTTGAAAACCTGAATATACAATGTGGTGGAAAAGTTCTGCAGCACCTTTTGAAAACATGTATTTAAAAAATGTAATCATATTTCCAAAATTAAATTAAATTCCAAATGTAATAAATAGTATACCATTTTAAAGATAATTTTATGTAGAACTAAGACTTTTTTATGTTATGAATGAAAGAATGGCACATGAAATGCACAGTTAACGAATAAAATTTTCTAAACTTCAGTTTAACTAGAAATTTGGAAAAATTGGCACTAAAAGAGAAAACAAAAGAAGAGTATAGTATGAAATATTATACTCTTTTGTCTTTAAAAGGTAATTTTTGTTAAGGCATAAGGGGTCCATAAGCTGTTCAGTTAATATTTTTGGGTGGTCTTTAAATCAAAGTCTGAATGACTGTGCCTAAAAACCCCAAAAGATTAAGAAGAAACCTTTCATTATTGAAAAAGAAATGCTTAAGCAGTTATAGTGATCATCAGAATTATTTATGATAGAATGAAGAAACAATGCTTTGATTCAATAAAACAGCCACATTTATACAATGCCATCGTAATGAAACAATTTAAACTATATTGTAAGAAACAGCAAAAGTAAAGCATCCTACTGTATGGGGTTGTATCTCGGTATATGGAGAAGGGCAAATTATTGAAGGAAAAATGAATGCAGCCCAATATATTAATGCACTTGGGGGAAAAAAATACTTCTTTCAATTATAATTTTGTTTCAAAACAATGTTTACACCCTCCCAGTATCAGAATGTACCTCAAGCAAGAACAATTCATAGATGGTTTTCTTTCAAATCAGTTTGAAAATTGTAATAGCCTGCTAGACCTCTGTCCAACTGAAAATATTTTGGTGATACTGAAACAGAAAGCCAGTTTTAAAGAAGCTAAGCAATTAAGTAAATTTAACTGAAAGTGTTATTTCATGCTGGTTTTTACCTAATGCTAGCAGATGACCATGACAAACTCAAGAATAATATGCCAAAGTGATGTGCATTAATGATTAAAAATAAAGGCTTTACCTTTCAATATTAACAGTATATGTAACATGAAATATGTTTAAAATTCATTGGTTAATGTAAAACATTTGATATTTTGTAATACCATCATATTATTTGTTTTGAATTAAAAAGTTATTTATGATTTGCAAGAATTATTAGGAAAGGTTGTATTATTTTTACAGCATTTGTCCATTTTCTCATGCATAATATTTACAGTAATATTATTTTAAATATTAAAAATTGTTTGAATTCCTTATATGGAATTATCTTTAAATTGATGCCACATTTATTAACATTTAAATTAACTTTCAACATGTAGTTAAATGCATTAAATTAATACTTTTAGGAAATGTTGCAAAACGTTTTCATCAAACTGTGTCTTGAGGTAAATGTTTTGTGTACACAGTCATGTATCATCACTTGAAGTGTAAAGAATTAATTTGAGCATATTTGCAGAAATACTAATCACTATTGCTGTAGAGAGCATAGGAGTTAACAGAGGCTTGTTATATACATTGTTAGATACAAACAATAATACTAAAAAAAAAAAAAAAAAAAAAAAAAAAAAAAAAAAAAAAAAAAAAAAAAAAAAAAAAAAAAAAAAAGGAAGAAGAATTTTAAGTTCTGAAAATTGGAAAATATTCAAAATGTTGTAGAAATATGATGAATATTTTTTAATAGGACCTTTCTATGATTAAAAATAAAGGGGGATTTCTAAATTTTGAAATAGTTTATTTCTTCCCCCTCTCATGCTTCACTCATTAATCTACTTCTCCATATTGTTATTGAAGTATATATCCAAAGGTTATAAGGAAACCAATTAAATAACAAACTTGGTTTCTTGTGAGATTGTCAGATGACTTATCGCCCCATCTAGGTAAAACAACTACACTTGGGAGAAAATTTAAAGAAATCGTTTTATTAAAATCTTAACAAATTAAGTAAAATTTAAGTATTTAATGCTTGGAATTCATAATGCAAATTGCTGTTAAGCTTTGGTCTAATATTCTAAATACGTGAGTAATATGACTGGCAAAAGGCTTAAGCAATTCTGAGAGCCAGCTTAAGTAATTCTGAGAGCTGAACAATAACTATCACAAAAAGCCGCTATTATAAAAGCTCACTCACTGACTTCCAGATCTCTTCTTATATACTTGTTAATTAGTTTGCTTCCTGATGGGAACCAATGAAAGTAGAAGTAACAGTACAGATAAAATATTGGATTAATTAACTTAAAGTCTTACGGATGAGGGTCAGTTTTTGTACTTCTATATCATAAAAGTGCACCATTTAAGAAGATAACCATTCCTAAATTACAGTTTTTACTTCTTTGGTGGTTTTGAAATGCTTGTTGGCAAGAAATCTTTCTGATGCAGGAAGATATAATAGTCTCTTAGTAGCCGGTCTGGTTGTTTCGAAAGGTATTCCACTTGCTGCCATCCAAAAGATTCAATTAGAATTGCTTTTGAGCAGCAGGTATGGAATCTTGCATCATTGTTCACCAAACAGACACATTGTTTACCAAACAATAAATAACATACTGTGAAGCTTTTTTATGTTTGCTAATGAAGGTTCTTTTAAGCTTGATAGTATGCTGTAGTGTTTATTGTTTGCACCTTGTAGCATGAAATCTATCAGCAAAGTATTAAATTTTCCTCAAATACAGCTGCTGTAATCTTTTGAGATGAGACTGTTTGAATTATTGTACTATTTTGGAAATATGTGTTACCACTCCAGAAATTGTTGCTTGAATTCATGTGTCACCCTATAAAGAGTGTAGCTCAACAGTTCACCTTCCAGATAGTACTGAATCAGAAATGTCAAGGCTTTTGTTTATCTCTTCATTTTGTGTTTAGTAAGCACCCTGAGTTTCTGTAAGTTCAATGATAGCACATCTTTTTGTAGCTTAAGTTTTTCAAAACAGTTCCATAAGAATTGTCTGTAAAACTTGTGGACAGTACTCTGGTATTGGGAAATTCTCAAGGATCTGTTTTGTGAATCATGCTATCTTTCACAAGCACAAAATCATCAATAATTATAAATGACCGGTTTGAGTATGGTTTATTGTGTATAATCTTCTGGCTTTTCTTAAGCAATTCATCTGTTCATGAACTGTACCATAACTTGTATTCAGACCAGGTACTTCATACACCTTGTGACGAATCTCTGTGGTGTTGTATATCTCTGTGGTGTGATGTCATATATGTATTTCAAATGGGAAGAAGTAAAAAAAAAATCTTATAAAGCAATTTGCTTTATCTTCTTAAATATTTCCTTTGCATAATGTAAAATACACACATCATTAACATGACTTGTAATATGGTGTCTACTTATGGATATCAGGAGACACTGTGCAAGTACGAAATTATGAGCAGGTGTGCTTTAAAATGGTACAGAATAGCAGTAAACAACTTTTGAAGGATTTTCCAGTAAAGATGAATAGATGAGAAAGCCATATAATGAGAATTTAAGCTGTAGTATGTGTATCGTAATTTTAATTGTAACTTAAAGAATTTTAATGATAGTAGTAGTCTAGAGCAGTTATGAAATTTTAATGTTATCATCTTATTTTTAGTTTATTTAAAAGATTATTTATATTTTAAAACAGTTAAACTATTTAATTTTTTAAATTGGAAGAACAGTTGCCCATTTTTGAAGAATTATTCTTTTTCTAAAATGATTTTAACATAGATTCTGATTTTAAACTTTCAACAAAGTTCAATGATTCTAATTAAGTTCTTGAAAAGTTTTATCATTAGTGCTTTGTGACAAAGATATTTTTGAGTTTGTCTTTCCATCTTACACAGAAAATGGGATTTATTCTTCATTTTTTTCTCCATCCTACTCCAATTATCTGCTTTAATCAGTTTTTCAAATATACATTGTTTTGACATTATTAAACACACTTCACTATTTACATAGCTTCTTAAATAATGTCTGTTTCCATGAGATTCCAGTTGTCTTCATCTGTTATTAAGGTTTTCATCATTATTTTCAATTCTGGGTGCTTATGGCAAGAAATTATTTCACTATCAGTGCAAATGGCAAGTAATGGAAAAGACATTTTAAGAAAAACTGGCCTAAATCCATATTACAGATTAGGAAAAAGACAAAAACTCCAAGAAGCCAGTCCATTTGCTGGCATTTAAACATGTCTAACTATCAGTTTTCAGTGACTTTATTTCTCCTCTAGTGATGTTCACTTTCTGGAAGACTTTTTAAATGCTGTTGGCATATGTTCACATTACACACTGGGAAAACCCACAAAACTTTCACTCAGCTGCCCATTCACTGTAATATGAACTCAGATCAACCTGCTAGTGTTCAGAGATTTTACCACTCAGCTACTAATGAGCTAAAGGCCAAGAACATAAGAGCGTTCAATTTGAAACATTTTTATCGTATAGCACGGGAATGAAATATCTTCCGTCAGTATACTTGTTCAGGTGGCAGATTTCAATCTCTGTACCAGTCTGAGGTATGTCATAGCTTTGCTCTTTCTCTATCCTCATATACAATTTATGGATATTAATGGAAATATGAAAGCAAAAACTAGCTTTAAAATAAATTGCTGTGTAAAGAGAGAAAAGAAACATTGAAGAATAGGTTGAGAAGAATGACATGTATCTGAAGTTATGTATATAAAGTAAAAATTGGGCATTAGCATTAGTAGGAATAAATCAGAACAGAGGTGAAATAATGTATAAAAAGTGCTTCATTATCTTGCTATATGATCTTTACTTCAAAACATCCTGTCGATGTTAAAATAAGTAAAAGATAAGGTTTAATGGTTATCCAAGACATTGTAATCTTCAATATGGGGTGCATTATTTTCATTACATTTGTGTGCACATCATTTCATGTATAAATTTTGCTATCCAAAATATATTATAAAGATAATTGAATTAAACTGGAACATTGCAGGGATTAAGGACCAGTGCATGTTGTTAAATTGATGTTTAATTATAAAGTGTTTTAAATGAATAATTCATGCAAAATTTTGGATTTTTATTCTTATGCAGTTATCTATAAATATGAAATTGAAAACATCACTGATACATGTTAAAAGAGGAACTATGTAACCTCAAAAATTTATCATGCATTTGAACTGGAATTTGTTTTCTTAAAATTATTTATGGGTGTATACTACTTCCTTAAATTCTTTCAGGATTTCTAGAGGTTTCAATTAGGCACTTTTGCTGTTTAAAAACTCACTGCATTGCATGATATTAGTTATTTGAATTCAGGATCCCTTTTCTGAACTGTGTTGTTCTTTATAAAAAATCTGGATTCATTCCACAATAGTACTGAGGTTATTCTCTGTTTCTAATCACCCAAAATATTAAAGCACCAAGCACTCAAAATAAATAAATAAATAAAATTTTATTTAAATGTACAAAATTTAAATTAATTTACTAAATTAATATTAAGAAATTATCTTAAGTTTCGGATTAAAAACATATCAGACAGATGTGTTTATGAATATGCTATGTAAGTAGGTTTAAAAATTGCTGTGTATAGGTTCATTGGGTTATTGTCTTGATGGAATTGACATGAACAAGTAAGTTGGGCATCCACAAAAATGGAAAATTAAAATTTTTGTTTATTGAACATTAAATGCTAGCAAACATTCATCAAAGGATGAAAAGACTATTGGAGAAGGTTACTACTTCTGTAGTTTTATGAGTGGACCCTTCAAGAGGAAAATTATTGGCAAAAGTAATTCATTACAGGATTGAAATAAAAATGGTAGTGAAGCAGAAGTTAACTAGTCATTTGAAGAAGATTTTATCTTGAAATATCCAAGTGCCATTAAAGTGTTGATATATGGGCACTAAATGTATTAAAAAGTATTTAAATTTTTCATTTCTATTTTAAGTACATTCTGTTAGTAAAAAATGTTAATGATATTTTTTTATTCTTCTTGGTATGTTATAGCCATTCAATATCTTTAATACCAAAGGAAAAAGATATTTATATTAATTAATATTTCCTTGCTTTAATTGAGATTATTTACAACTTTTTTTTTTTTTAGCTTTGTTTGTCCATAGCTCGAAGTGAGGATGGAAGGAAGCAACTGAAGTTCCTGAGTGGTTATAATCCTTTCATATTGATGAAAATCTGTGATCCAATTTAATCATATCATGTAAATTGTGTAAATAGATTTTATGCCCATTAAAACTAATTCTAATTACTTTTTGTAAATCACTGCAGCTGGCGTTCCTTAATGTCATTATGAAATTGTCTTGCTTGTATTTTTACGTACATGAATTAGTTGATTAGACTGTTGTATAGGGGTATAGGTATAATATGTGATTGCTGTATAGAGATATAGGCATAATATGCAAGTGCTAAAATGGGGCGGATATGTGATGTATCTAATGATTGGTGTAGATTTTATAGGCAGAGATTAATGCAATAGAATTCTGATGATTCGACCAATGTCTGCAATACTTTCTCATTTTTAAATATAAAAAAATAAAATTCCTTTTTTTAGAAAATGGTTACTCATTAATTTAAAAGCAACTTTTATATAAATATGCAAATAATAATAATAATAATCCATGATATATTTACAGCCTATTTTGATTTTAAAAGTATTTTGTTTTTCATTTGAAGTTTTTAATAGTTTCTCCACATGCATTAGCATTCTGTTTTCAATATAAACATGGCTCGTGAATCTCTGCAAATTTAGTTAATTGAGTTTATGTGATTCACTTGGATAAATAATTTATGGTACGAGGGTTGGAACTTTAATAGTGGCAACTATTTATTTACAAGGAATACAAAAGTGATTCATGTCACCATGTTTTACAGGTCTTCAATATAGTCGCCAGCATTGTGTACAACCTGTTTCCAACGATGTGGAAGTTGCAGAATACCTGTAGCAGCGCCTGTTTTGTTGATAGTTTGAATGGACCGGTCTACTGCTGCAAGAATCTCCGGAACAGTTTGGAAGCGAGTGCCACAAAGTGGTTTCTTCATCTTAGGAATTAAGTCATAGTCAAAAGCGCTTAGATCTGGGGAGTATGGTGGATGGTAAAGCACTTCCCAGCCCCATCGCTTGAACAAATCAGTCACAGCTTGCACTGCATGCGGCCGAGCATTGTCATGCAAAATGAGAGGAGCGTTCTGCAGAAAGTCTTGCCTTTTTTTCTCAAAGCTGGTCGGAGATTGTGCTCCAAAAATGAGCAGTAATACTGTGCAGTGACGGTCTGCTGTGGGGGAACGGTATGCGTTAGGATGACACCATCACAGTCGTACACGAGCATCACCATAACTTTCACATTGCTGGGGTTCTGACGAAATTTCAAACGTCGTGGTGACCCGTAATGACGCCATTCGTTTGATTGGTGTTTCAGTTCTGGCTGTTACGATCGGGCCCAAGTCTCATCCAGCGTAATGATACGGCGTAAAAAAGCATCTCCTTTGCACTCATAGTGCTCCAGGTGGGTTCGGGCAGCATCGTATCGTAGCCATTTCTGCATTTTCGTCAATTGATGTGGAACCCATCGTGAAGCAATTTTTCTCATGGACAGGCGTTCCTTCAGAATGTGCAGCACAGTCATATGCGCTAATCCTGTTTGTCCGGGCCAGCTGACGAATCGTTTGGTGGCGATCACTGTCCATTAGTGCGGCAACAGCGTGCACGTCTGCATCGCTGATACTCGGACGACCTTGGCCACAGCATGTCTGCCACATTTTGGCATCCTTCATTGAATGCTTTCACCCATATTGCTATGGTTCTGTAAGGCAATGCAGATTCCCTGCAAGCCTCTTGAAGCCCTTGATGACACTGTCATGCTGTACGACCTCTGGCACATTCAATTTTTATCCAACATCGTTGTTCTTGTTTTGAAAACATCCTGACAACACTTACTTTAGACCGCGAGCTAATACAAGGATTCGTTCTTCATGTCACTCCGCATGCACGTGACGTAGACAGAACGAGTCTTTTTGCTGAGAGGTAAGGTAGGTATGTAGTTCACGTGTGGTATACACAATATTCTTTGGTTTTGTTGTGTATCGTTTTTCAGCTGTGTTGCCACTATTAAAGTTCCAACCCTCGTATATTGTGTTCCATATAAGTGCTATGTGTTGTGCACTAAATAACTTTCTTGACATTGACAGCAAATAGGGAGAGGTTCTTAAAAATAGCGTTTGTACTGTTTTTTATTACATTAAAATGAAAAATCTGGTAACAAGAAGAATAGTGAAATTTTCTTGTAGTAAATTGAAAATTACAATTTGAATTATTTTTCTAAGCTATGAGCAGTAGTACTTACACGTGTACAGACATATTGGCAGATTTATTATATGGGTTCAAATTGGGGAAAATGATTGCTAGGATTTTTGTAAACAACATATATTTTTACTCTTGTCTTTATCTATTTTTATTTTAGTTTAAAAATTACTACAAAACTAATTTCGGTGATGGATATGCATTTTTTTAATACAAAGTGCATCAGTATGTTTTCAAGACTTCTTCATTTAAAAATATTTCCTTATTATTTGTCTCACTATATTATTGCCCATTTGTATGGAAATTATTTATTTTCAATATAAGTTTATTAAAAAATATAATAGTTTTTTATTTAAGAAATCTTGATTAAATAAATCATAAGATATAAGTATTTTTCAGGTAGATGCTTTTGTATAGATAGTTCAAATTTAATTAGTTAAAATGTAAACTTAGGGAAAAAAAAACTACCAGTAATCAGTGTTTCCTCAAATTTTTTATTACTGATGTGCAACTTTATTTTGTTTTTTACAGCTTCCTTTTACTACAAGAATTTTGTGTGTCTTTTATTTTTTACTCTTAACTTTTATATTCAAGTTAATTCTATTTTAATAACATTCATTCTTTTCAAAAACATGTATTTAAAAAACTAACCATAATTAATTATGAAATTAATACATACATGTAAACGTAACAAAATTATTTACTAAAATACTGCTTAACTGTAATAGTAATAATGTTTAGTTTTATCAAAAGTAAATAAATAAGTAAAAATCAGTCCTTGATTCTTTTCTCTCTTATCTTTAAAATTTAACTGTTCAACACATATGCAATCCAAATTTAGGGAGGGATTTTTGCTTCTTAATTTTGTTACACTGTCTATATGAGATTTACTGTTTAAATACCATTTTAAAAATTCATTTTCTAATTATCTGTCCAATTTTTTTCTGCTAACAAAATCATTATTTTCATGTCCGTTACAAGAAATACAAATAACTCCATTTTGTTCATCGTAAAAAGTATTTCCTATAATGGAGTTTGTAATTTATTTTTACTATTTGGTGCATCTATTTCAACTATTTCATTAAGTCATTCAATTTTAAAATCACTTGCTGTTTTTCTTCTCCTTGATTTTGTTACACTGCCAACATGAGATATATATACCATTTAAATGTCATTTTAAAAAATCCAGTTTCCAAATGCCTGTCCCTAACAAATCATTATTTTTATGTCCATTACAAGAATAAATACAAATAACTACTGCATTTTGTTCATGATATAAAAATATTTTGCATAATGAAATTCGTAATTTATTTTGACTGTTTGTAGTGTATTTCAATTATTTCATTAAGACATCCGATTTTAAAATCACTTGCTGTTTTTCTTCTTAATTTTGTTACACTGTCCATTTGAGATTTAATACCATTTAAAAAAATCAAGTTTTCAGTTATCTGTCAATTTTTTTCCCACACTGTCCACATGAGAGTTAATGCTATTTTAAAAAATCCAGTGCCCAATTATCTGCCCCCCCTTTTTTCCCCCTGCTAACAAAATCATTATTTCCGTGTCTATCACAACATAACTCCATTTTGTTCATCATATAAAAATATTTCTAATAATGGAATTTGTAATTTATTTTTACTGTTTGGTGTCTCTTTTTCGACTATTTCATTAAGCTATTCCATTTTAAAATCACTTGCTGTTTTTTTTTTAATAGAGTGTTCCATGGTTTATATTTAAATATATGAACATATGGTACAATGCATAAACACATATATTTTTAGCTTATTTTCAGGCAACATATTATGTGTTAGTTATTCTTTAACATTACAAACATTATCTTGATTAAATAATTCGTAAGAACATTACTTACATTAGGAAACAGTGTAAGGGCATCAATACTTTTTCCTGCAAGTACATGTATTAAATACCAATGAATATATTTAATATGATTTATTTTAAAAGTGATGTAAAAAGTGTAATTATTATTAATACTATTATATTGATTAGTAATATGTTTGTGTATGTGCTTGTTAATTTTCTTCATGTGCCTAAATTTTTTAAGATGTGTGCATGCACAGCTTGTAGGGAGTTCTGCCTATAATTCTTGCTCTAAATCTTAATACTGTAGGAGTGTGCACAGATTATTGGAATCTTACTATATTAGAAATACCGAATATTTGGGTGTTGATCTCACTAAATTTGGAACAGAATTAACCTGAGTGTTTAGATAAAGCTTAAACAAACTTTTGTGCTCCATGTGTTCCACTGAGCATTGTTTTAGAAATCAAATGCAAGCCCAAACAACCTTTCAGTGCAACTGACTTTAGTATTACTGTACTCTGTTATCACTCTTTTTTGTTAAGATAGATGTTATTCTTTTGAGTTTTTCAAAAACATTTAAAATAATAATCTTTAGCTCTGTAATATCTTGCTATGTATTTGTGGCTGGAAGATAAATGTTTGCAATATATGCAAAGTAATGTCAAAAAGTTTCTTGTATAGTAGATTTCTAAACAAAATGCAGAAAAATTGAGTTTTTTTTTCTTCTTCCAACATAGTCTCTCTATACTTTGACACACTTTTCAGATCTTTCATCAGTTAGCAGTTCTGTTGCTTAGAAAAGTAATCTGAAGTTCTGTAAGTAGAATGTTTCGTGACAACTCTCTTCATCTCATCATCACCATGAAGGTCAGGTATGAATAGATAATTTGTCATTTAGAACTGGATCTGGTTACTCCAGTCCATAGAGCTATAGAGTGGATTGTCAGTTTTCTGAATCATTTGAATTTCTTTACTGCTTCTTTGAAAGTGACAAATCTTTGGACTGAAACATTATCATGGAGAAGATGAGCTCTTCAGCTCACTGTTCCTGCTCTTTTTTCTTTAATTTCATTGCACATCATAAGAATCTGTTGGAAACTCTCAAAATTGTGGTTGTAGTCTTTTTTGTTAGCAGCTGCACTTTTGCTTTTCATGGTGATGTTTTTGCTAGTTTTCTCAACCCTATGGATTCCTTCTGTAATTGGAGTCTGATTCCCCCCCCCCTGCTGTAAAACTGTAACAAGCTTCTTACAGCAATCGCATACTGTTGTTTTTTTAATCATAGAGCATTTGTCTGACACTGTGGTCTCCAAATTCTTTCACAGCTTACTCCTCCAAGAATTTCTCAGTCTTTTTATTCATTTCTTCTATTTTGATTATGTAATTATAATAGGAGAAATAAAGTAAATGTAAGTTTTAGAATATTTATGCTACTGTGGTTATTATTTTTAGATGACATATATCATATCCTAATTTTGTAAATCCTACATTAATTCAATGATAATTGAAAATGAAGAACATAGTAATTTCTCAGAATTTAAATAACAAATTTTAGGGAAATCAAACAAAAAAATCTAGTTTCAATAATAAATTTGACCACAACTTTATTTCTTCAAAGTAATGATTTAATAAATGACTTATCTGAGCATTTAGAAAAATACAGTAATTCGAACCCCTCTCTCCCATTTAAAAATGGTATCTAAAAGCACATACATTCACAATTATAAATAAAATATCTTGAATTATATTTCAAATTATACTAAATACTAATTATAATTGAATTATACTTCAAAGTGAAATGCTTCAGTGTAATAATACAACTACAGCTGATTTTGTTATGATGATTTGCATTTTTACGGCAAACATAAAATACAGTTATGGATTATTTTCTTCTTTTTTAGATATAAGACAACTGTGCATTTAAAATAGCATCAAGTGTATTTTTAAAACTGAATCATTACGGTTCAGATATTTATTATAATAATGATTTTTACATTATCTCCTTTCAAATACCTTATCAACCACTTAGGAGATCTTCTCTAGCATACCTTTTGTTTATGTGGAAAGAGCTCGTAGAGAGTTCACTAAATACAACAGTCCGTCATGTAGTCCTGGTAATCAGTTTTGCTAGTATCTGGTATTATGGGAAACTGAACTAAATGAAGAAATAAATACACACAAAAGATAATAAAATTGCCCCCCCCCCACAACCTAAAAAAAAGCTTTCTCTCTTTCCATTTTCCAGTAAATAAAATGCGATTAATGAATTCAAATGTCTCTTTTAGAAATAACTTTTAAAATTGCGTTCTCTTCGTCATTAGTCCAAAACCTTCAAAGGACTATTGTTTTCGTTTTGCATCGGAAACATTAAATGTTGGTTCACTTCTAAAACTGTTGCCACCAAAAATTGCAGCCCTGTATTATATTTAAATAAATTAAATAATGAAGAATGCGCATAAATGTATGTATGTTTCTCGCATTGTTATAAAACGACGTTATCTAGAGCCATTGAATTTTGAATGACGTAATCCTGCTGCGAATATGGCATCTGGAACCCCAAATTTGGAATTTGTTTTATTATCGATTTCATATTTTGTAAAACTTGAACGAATTTTTGATTAACAAACTCAAAGATTTCAAAGCGAGCAATGGCAGCTTTGTACAGAAAAAACATTTTTGTCTCCATCGCGCGTGAGACTGTGTATAGAAAATTCTAAAGGTATGCTCAGTTTAAAATTATTTTGCGATATTATTTTTTAACTGAATTTTATGGTTTAAGTGCGAAGAGCATGATATTTAATAACTTTTTTTTCCAAAAATCGCAATATTGATGTTTGCACAGTTTTCTTTTTGGTCATCATCTTCATACATTTCTTTGGAGCAACGAATTGCATTGTTTATCATTTGCCGGATTTTGTGGCTATGTTCAGCCTTGGAATCAACTGCCATAGCATGCCTGAACAAAATTTCAACCATTTCAGTACTTATTTATACAGTACTTTTTCAGTACTGCTATGAATTCTCAGGTAGATATATCATCACAGTTGTCATCATCTGACTGTCCTTTCCGTTATTCATGAGCTATTGTTCATCTCTGTTTACAAGTGTTTCGTTATCTACCTTTTTGTTGTCGATTTAATGCATTAAATAACGTTGACAGAATGTAACTCATTGAAATATAGTTGCTGTCCAGTTTCTAAAATGTTATTAATGACTTTATAAAGTACCAGTGAAAATATTTGCACAATGCAGTATGATATTTTTTCACATTCCATTATATTGCTTCCTTTAATTCGCCATGCTTTATCTATGTTTTCAATACTATTTGATATTTTAGCTCTTCCAAAATCCTGTTAAAGAAGATTCATTTTCTCCTGTTGTAGCTGTTAGGGCTTTCGAAAAAGTGCAGTACAGATAGTAGGCCTTTAGTGCCGCTAGGATAGGATCAACGGATTGGATGGATGAAAAGTTATATTTACGTTTTCATTTAAATCATTGACACCAGTCAAACAACCAGTAGTATTATCTAAAATATTAAAATCTAATCCATTTTCTCTGCAATAAAACATATTTAGTGGACTAGTAGTCTTCAAATAAAATTTTTGTGATCCATGTGCTTTCTTATTTGAATGCGACAACACTGGGACATTATTAATTTATTTATTTGTCTTCAACAAATTTTTGAGTTACGAGATTTTTTGCATGGTACAGAAGCATCTACTGCACTTCCTTTTATAATAGTGTGAGACAGTTTTTTAAAATTTTATAACCCGGGGATGACTTTTCATTGGCTGCTTAAAAGGTAAGTAATTAACAATTTTTTCCAGACTAAAGCTGTTTCATCAGCATTGAATATTTGTTCAGATCTAAAGCCACTTATTTCCTTCAAATATCTTGAAGCAGTTTATTTATCTGCACTGGCAGATTTATCAACAAAATGAACATTATTAGCTCAAACTTTCGTTTCAGAAAATAATGTTCACTGCTTCAAACGAAAAAAAATAAAATAATAACAATAATTCATGTAATTAGTTCTTTGCTTCAAATGAAAAAGTTACTCTACCTCTTCACTAGTTACCTCACCGTCATTTTCTTTATCATCAAGGTCATTGTAAAGATTTGATATTTCGTGTCGAATTTCCATATGAGTACATGGAATTCATTGTGATTTAAGTCTTCGATCCACGTGGATAATAACCGCTCCATGTTTACTATTTGAGTGCTTCTGGGTTTCGGTAACTACTTTTGATAATAAGAAGCCATTTGTGTCGATCTTTAAAAAAAGAACAACAACAACTTCGAGCTGATGACCTGTCCATTTCTTTTTCACGACCTGTTGAGCAAATAATATGCCTTCTTTGTAAAATTTGATTACACGAGCTTTTGTTCTAAAGTGAGCTACTTTTGTTTCTCGATGATGGAATTACTCTCACGCTATCTTTTTGCATTCATTGTTGTTGTTATTATTTCAATGACTATTAGAATTTAATTATCACAAATGCACTTTACTGCAAATTTGCATACCAAAAATAATAAGACAGAAGTTAATACTACATAAAGGTAAAAAAAATCTACTACTTACTCGTGCTACGTGAATTATACATTAAGGACAGCACTTGTGATTGCACTAAACTGCAACCAGAATCATATCTTTCACATCGTTTAGACAGGCTGTAAGTGCTGTTGCCAAACCAAGATAAAAGTCAAAGTAGAACATGCCTCTTTAATACTTGCCTCACCTGATCTGGTAATAGATGTCAGAGCTGAAGAACGAATGGCCCGAACATAGGTACGTCCATGTACTATAACGCGAAACGCTAGAAACAATTGAAGTACGTATCGTATGGCGTAACTTTAAAACCAAACGGAAAGAGCCTTGATTATTTAAAGGGACAAAAACAGTCATTTGTATATTAAAAAATAATTTCGTATACTATTTTTTTAGAACTTAGTTTCGTTTTGCTCAGTTAAAATTTAGTTTATTTTGAAATTTTAAAACTATACTAAGCGACGTATTGCTGTAACTGTTTAAAGACGCAGTCGTCCTGCTGTCTTTTTCGTTTTTTGGCCTTCTGTTGTACAATGTTTTCTGATGTGTCTAACCGCCCACCTTGATGAGATTTAATATACTTTCTTCTCACGCAAAATTTTGTTGTCAGTGGTGCAGTAAAAAACCGATATGACTGATTCTGTGCGGAATGTTTCTTCCCCGTACAACTTTAGCTGCAGGAAAACACATTTTACAGGCGGACAATCTAATTCGTTATCCCAACATAAGTAGGTTAGGTTAGGTTATTCAGTTATGGCAAAGCACACGAGGGCTATCTGCCTAAGGGGAGGGATGCCTTCGTGGAGGACTTTCTAAGGGAAACTGGCTCGTATACACGTTACACATGGGGAAAACCACGAAAACGCCCATGCAGCCAGCCCGTTCGCGGGATTCGAACCTCGGACCGAACTACCAGTGTTCAGCGTCTTTACCGCTCGGCCGCTGGTGGGCCCCAACATAAGTAGATTTTTGGGTTAATTGATTATAGCACAGCTCACAAAGGCCACCTGCCTAAGGCGAGGGATGTCATCGTTGAAGACGTTTTAAGGAAAACGTGCTTATATTCACGTTATACGCAAGAAAAAACTAGGAAATGCTTTTTCGCCCAGATTCTAATCTGTGTCAAGCTACCAGTATCCAGTAGTCGTATCCACTGGTTAGAGTCATGCAGCCCACGTGGGTTGAGTGAAACAAAGGCTTTCCGGTTTTATCAATGAGATATGGCTAGTGGATGCAAAGTAATAACGAAACTCTTTCTTCCGTTGTTAAATGGTTTAAGAAACTGATTTTTTTGTCTTGTTGTGTCTGCGGGGGAAAAAAAAGTGAAATTTTCATATACGTTTTTCAGAAATCGTACGCGAATGAATATCTTTACATTGTTACGAATTTTGTATATATGTAAATAATTTTACTGAAATTATAGGTGAATTGTAATATCTGTTGTATAATGCATTATGAAAGGCATCAGAAAGTGAAGCATCGCCAGAAGAACAGGATAAGTCCATTTAACTTTGAGGGAGGTAGGTAGGTAGGCTAAGGAGGACGGGGACGCCTGGTGTCTAACAGAGGTAAACAGTCATGTGTCCCACGCCCTCCTCTATCTCGAGTAATAGCTCCCTGGAGCCCCACGAGGCTTCACTGAGAGTTTATTGAGGTTGTCAAAGAGAAGTAGATGGTCTTACAAGGGCATTAGTAGGACTGTATTACAGATTTGAAGAGGCAAGCTCTGGTGTTACAGATCGTAAGTAGTTAAAGTAAAAATACAAAGAGACACACACATTAAAACACATAAACAAATAATACACAAAGCGCAAAATATATAAACACACAACACATAAAACAGATACACATAATCACATAAAGCACAAAAAGACATACATATATGGTACATAGGTACATAGGTACATAGAGGGGCGGAAGGCACATGAGAATATAGCATAAATGATATGAGTGCATGTTGACATATGATATCAAATAGATTAGAAATGAAAGTATAAATGTACAAAGGATATGGACGTGTGGTCACGTGATGGCATGTTAATTTCTCAATTGGAGCACATGAAGGCTGAAGCACAAAGTTAGTGTTGGACAATTTTGCAGTATATAAACACAGGTACACCTTAAATGATAAGTTCGAGAACACTTATGAGTGCAGTTAGATTGCGTATTCAATTAGTGTTGAAGGACACTGACTTCGGTAACATTTCTAAAGCACCTTATTACTGTGGCATTAGGAACAAAAGTAGCGCATAGTGAAGCACTGTTTACAATAGCACTGATAAGGGTTGCCTTAATTACTGTGGCACATACTAACAGACACTCGAATCATTCACTGGCTAGACACAGCGCTAGATCATACTTGTTCACTTACAATTGCAGAGATGACATATATGATGTAATGCTCAGTTGTAGGGCAGTGATTACAATGTACAGATGTAAGGCGTTGATTATTGTAGCGTCAGGCAGTGATATAGCACTTATTAAAAACACTGATCAAAATAACACGAGGATGCTGTAGCACTAATTATAACTTTGAGGTAAATGGCTGGCGAGATAGCGTCAGGCTGACTGTGGTTTGGGCTACTACTAATTTTTGTCGCGAAATTTGGTTAGAAATCACTAAAAGTGGCCAAACATGGCGACATTTAAGTCTAATTTCTGTTTAACTGTAACTGGTCCGATCCCTGTGTATAACTGTATCTAGCCCTATATAACTGTAACTGTGCATACTTTCTAACATTTTCGAGAAATCGAAAGTACTATAAATTTCTCGCCAGATGGGGCAAATTTATAAGACTGGAGAGAGCATCACGTTTCAGTTTAGCTTGGAATATTGAATTCAGAGATCACCGTGCAAGCGTAAGCATTTTCAGGTTCTTTGCATTGCATTGTGTTTAATGTTCTTAGTAATTTGTGTAATTCACTCGCATTTTGGGAAAAATAAATTTTATCAAACTGTCATTAATTCTGTGTGCATTTAATCCGTTACGAACCCGTACGCATGTAACAATTTTTCATGTGAGAAGAGGGATTGTATGCCGGTGACAAGAACGACGGAGAAGCAAACGAGACGTCTGGAGACAGACTTAGCTCCATTCCAAGAAAAGATAGAAAGAGCCCTTTAAAGAAGAGATGAATTTGTCTCAAGAAGAGGTGAAAGGGGGCCAGGAAAAGGTGGAAGAGGCTGTAAAGGTCGTTAAGAGAAGTTGAAAGTAGGCCAAAAAATCCGTTAAAAGAGTTGAAAGATGGAAAAGGCCGTCCAGTCAATTCAAGAAAAGATTGAAGTTGGTCAGTAAGAAATTAAAAGAAAAATCACTACAATAATAGAAAACAAATTCGAGGCTATGGAAGGCAGAATAGATATAGTTGAAAATAAAGTTGGAGAAATTGAAGAAAGAGTTTTTGCTGCCGAACAAAAATCGAAGATAGTGTTTCTGTCATCAAACTACAAATCGATGACAGAGTTTCTGCTGATGTCGCCAAGGAAGTGGAAAGCTTGAAGAAAGCCATAGTGACAGCTGGAAACAGTTCTGAGGCTTTAATTTCGTATCTATGTCTTCTCGACCCTTTCTAAAGTTACCCATTTATGAAAGAAACGCCTTCTGAAAAATGTACAAGACTCAGTTTTCTGTAGTGGCGGGCGTAAATGGATGGGATTCCAAAGCTAAGGCCTGCCATTTCGCCGCTTTTTTGAAAGCAGACGCAGCGGATATCCTTCAAATTCTGCCCGAAAACCGGAAGCTAGACTTCGAAGCTTTAACCGGTGCATTGGAGCTGCGCTTTGGCGAGAAGTGGCAAAAGACTACAGCAGGCTTAAGTTAAAACCTTCCCAACAGAAGCCCACGGAAACATTCCAGACTGTTGAAAGGCTGTCTCATCTCCTCTTTTGGGACTTATCAACAGAAACATGGGAAATTCTATCCCTGCAGTACTTCATCGATGGCATCCGGAATCCACAGATACAATTTTGGCATTCCCCGTTCCGCGAATTTAATCGCACTACAGGTCCTACCCCCCGCAGAACCGAGGCCGAGGTTCAACCTCTTTCCCGGCCCCTTGAGAGGCAGGCGCAACGCATCCAATTTGGGGCGTCACTGGTCGTCAATTTGCTACCCACCAGTCGCTCGGGCGAGCCCGTCGCAGGGGGTCATTACCCAGCACACCCAGGGCGCTACCCCCGGGCTACTAGAACCACCGTGCTCTAAGACATGCCAGACCCGGGGCCGGCCAATAAATGACCTTTCCGGAGTCCCCAGAACCACTAGGTTCATAATTTGTATACCCCCGTGGCCGAGACTGCCTAGGTACAGATCCTAGCCAGTAGCTTCGCAGAGTTCTCTACGTCGACCCCCGGGGGGATCCACAGATACAGAAAGTCTTACGAATGGCGGATGTCAAAGATCTAAAATGCACTTTAATGTATACAATGCAATGCGAGGCAGCCCAACAAGCTACCGCCGCCCAGTCAAAGCTACTCATGTCCAGGAGACAGTGAATTAACTGACTGCTCGTCTAGACAATTTAACCAGGCAATTCAGTACCTGAAGGCGGAGTAGGAGTAACAGCAAACCAATCCAAAAATGCAGGAGCTGCGGTGGTGAAGGCCATGTAGGAAGGAAATGTAGAACACCCCAAAACACGGAAGCTTAAGACCGCTCTCCAGGAAGGAGGCGTAAAACAAATTAGTGGGCATCTCATTGGCCTGAAGTTGTCATGTATTGGTTTAGTTTATTTCATTATGGCAAAGCATTCGAGGGCTATGTGCCTAAGTGAAGGCATGCCTTCGTGGAGAACTTTCTAAGGGAACCTACTTCGTATACACGTTACACACGCATTTAACGTTACGCACAAGTCAGAATTTTGAGTCACTATTAGCGATCATGAGTAAAACTTGTTGGCTTTCTTGCAAGAAATTAAATATTGTAATTAGAAGCAGTTTCAACCAGAGCTTGTATGCACAGCCATGTCCATGCGACTCGTAATTTTGCGTTGCGTTATTTTTAGTTTAACCCTCACAAGTGGTGAGATAGAAGAAATTTAAAGTGTATCTGTGTTTTTTTTTTTTTTTTCCTTTGTTGAATATTTCGAGTTTTGTAGTAGTGAAAACTCATCCGAGTCTAAGTAACACCCTGATAAACGTGTATTTGAGCTAATTGAGTTAAGCTCCAAGTAGGTGTTACGATATAAAGCAAAAGAAAATTCTATTCCAACACGATAATGTTTGAAGATGTTAACAACTAACAAATGAAACAGAGTTTAATAGAAACATTAATTTATTTAGACTCATGTCCATGAATTAAGGATAATGTCAACTCCAGCAAATAAAGGCTCAGAAACAAAACAAACGTGATTTATTCATAAAGCCCATTTATTAAACAAAAGATAAAAAAATCTGAAAGGTTTCAGATTTTAAATTACGTCCAAAGGAGCGTTTTTTTTAAAACATTTTGTGTGTTACCCTCATTTATTAAATATCATGTTCTTCGCATTTAAAACATAAATATCTGTTCAAGAACAATATCGCAAACTAATTTTTAAATAACTATCTTTAGAATTTCCGATACACAGTCTCGCGCAGGAGAGAAAATTTTTTTTTTTCTGTACAACGTTGCAATTTCTCGCTTTGAAATCCTTGAGTCTGTTAATCAAAAATTCGTTAAAGGTTTACAAAATATGAAATCGATAATAAAACAGATTTCAAATTTGGTCTTCCAGATGCCCATATTCGGGTGGAATTTGATGGCTCTAGGTACCGTTGCTTTATCACAATGCAAGAAATATATATACATTTATGCATATTCTTCATTATTTAATTTCTTTAAATATAAAAGAAGGCAATAATATTTGGTGGCAACAATCTGAGAAAGTGAAACAACGCTTTTAGTGAATCGACTCAAACTGCCAAAACGAAATTAATAGTCCTTCTGGGCAAATTGCCCCTTTGGACTAAAAAGATGGTGAATGTATAATACCATCCATATAAACTACGATTTTTGCTCCCGGGAACAATTGCAAAAAAATATCTCCCTTACAAAACCTTAACATTACATGATTGGTATGATTGTTAGTACATTGTATGTTTCCCAGGCGATGAAGTACAGTCCGTATAACGCGTAGGCATGAGTATGAAAGTATCAAATTATCGAGCTGATACTCCAGTCAACAAGCAATACTCTCCGTAATTCCGTACACATGTAGGAGGTGTTTGACGAACTGTAATTCTTCAGCCAAGTATGTGCCACCCATCTTCTATCGGATTGAAGTGAAATGAGAATGCTGGGCATTCCGTACGCGTGATATCCTCAGATTGAAGGCATTCCTTCACAGTATTTGCACGTTGTCATCCATAAACATAAATTCTACGCCCAAGGCAGTCCTAAACAAATTTACATATTGTTCCAGAACGATGTCCCGATAAATCTGGTTTGTCATGGTTCCGATCTGAACATGCAGATCTATTCTGGAGCCCAGTATAATTCCACCCCAAACGAGCAATTCTCACCGTAACGGTGTTGTCCAATGATGTTGTCGTGTTGGTAGCAGGTACTTCGAGTTCTCTATGTGAAAGTCCGACGTGAATCAGACAGCATACTAAACCTTGACTCGTTGGAAAACAGCACACAAGCCCACTGTGACCATGTCCACATTGAATGTTCTGTACTCCAGGCTAACCACTGGGAATAGTGAGTTGCCGTGAGCGGAACACATCTGACAGGCCTGCGAACATAGACCATCTGTCCCAAAAGTCTGTACTCGGTTTGCCTTGAAACTGTCGTACCCGTGGCTGAAGATGGTTGATGAGATAGGTCTGTTGCTGTGCTCCATCTGCGGTTTTCGGCAATTACTGCCAAATACCGGTCATCATTCGACGTTGTAACTTGGGGAAAACCTACTGACATCTTTTGACATTTCCATCATTTTGGAATCGTTGCCAAAGCCTAGAGATGACTCTTTAGTTCCTTTGATATTTCCAGCTGAGTACGGCGACATTCCAGGCGGCCGATAATTTTACTACGTAAAAAAACATCCACGTGCATCCTCTGTGTCCTAACTATAAGGTTGTGACACGGAGCGGCTTACAGAAAGATTGTGAAGAATGTTACTTCTTTTCTATCATTCCTTACATACACTTCTCTTACATTCTCGTCATTGTGAGGTACTATCGGCGTCGTCTGATGGCTTCCTGTAATTTGGATATTATTATTGAAGATGTGTGCGATAAAGGTGAAATTTTTACTTTAGGGTTCAATTTCCGAGTGGTTCTGAATTATCCTTTATTTATGGACATTGAGTGTATTTGAGCAAGTGAATTATGTGTTGTATATAGAGAGAAAGGGATATAAATTAGCTAAAATTATTTTGGAAAATCTCAAATTGAAAAGGCACATACAAATATTATTCTGTTCTAAAATTAGTTTTATGATTATGCTAAAATATTAGATTATGTTTAATAACAGTGCATCTTACCCATACTGTTTTAGAATAATAAAAAAGAGTGAAGTTCGTTGTACCGGTAATTGCTTTAATTTATTCAATTCTCAGTTGCTGATAAGTCCTTAATTTTTACAATGATGGTTCTTGGTCTGCGTGTGCAGAAATGTATATGAAACCGTAAACAGTCTAAACTGAGACGAGTTTTGCACCATGATAAATGATATGCATTTATTATATGATGATATACATTTTATATGATGATATACATTTTAACATGATATACATTTATTATATATTAAAATTAATTTTGACAATTATATAACAATACATTTATTATATTATTATTTATCGACATTTTTAGTATTACGTATAAGAGTGCTCCAAGTATTCTGCGACCAAGAATTTGAAGTTATCCTGAGGAAAGGGTTTATCATCATGAATGCTAAAAAGTAATGGCTACCGAAGTATTCTTGAATATGTGCGCAGTACTAGATTATCATTCCACACTTATCAGTTTGGTAACCGAAAAACGGTAAAAACCATTATTAAGGTACTTCCTGCATCAATCTCAGAAGAAGCAATTAAGAAGGAACTTACAAACAGAAATTTTCGAATCAAGTGTAAAGCAGTTAAGACGAACTAAAACAGGAGCTAAGAAATTACGCCGAATCTATTTTACGGAATCAACCAAGAAAGCTAAGTATCAACCAAGTACAGTATTCCAAGTTAACAGCATCCTGAGTTTCGAAGTTGAAAAGTTTTCGCCCAGAAAACGCCCGACCCAGTGATACAAGTGCCAGAGGTTGAAGCATACTCAACACTTCTCCTTTAATCAGAATAGGCGCGTCAAGAGTGACTTACCACATAAGAGTTTCTAATGTGAAATTACAGGAACGGAGGAACCCTTTTGCATATTTTGTCACGTAAGCTCCTACAGAGGCTGCCCAGTTTATAAAAAAAATCATTTTCAAAAGCAGAAGGAAGCCATCAAACACGCTAAACCTAAAGAAAATTACCTGTACTTCCTCAAAGGAAGAATACTTTTGTGACTGCCAATAGGATAGCAGAAGAAAGCATTCCGATGAACCTAAAACATCCCCTTTGTTGTCCTGACAAGGAGTTGCCCCTTTGTTGTTGGCAAGGAGACAAGATTGAAGCTGCCGTTGGCATGAGACTTAGGCACCATACAGTTGGCAGTACGACTGCTCAGTTCCGCCCCCAAATTTTGAAGGAGAGCAGTCCTAGAGGACTGGTCCGAGTGCCCTCTTCCCCTACCACGAACTTCTTGAGAGGATTTCCGGCTCGCCACATATTCCGAGTGCCCCCATGTTACGTAGATACAATACTTTTACAAGCACCAATGCCTTCTCCGGGATTCGAAACCGAGCTCTTCGGTACGGCAGCAGACTCACTATCCACTATCCCGGTGGGGCCGCAAAACGTACTTATACAATGAGAAATTAAAGAAAAATCTACCTACTGAATTAACCGAAACAGGGAACTGGATAAATGATAATCTCCCATCTCAACAAACCAAAAGGCACACTCTTGTTTTAGGAGATCATAATAATTCTGTTGTCATTCCTTTCTTTTCATCATTTAGCTATAAAATTGCACGTATTTTACAGAAATTTAACTCTCGGATGGTTTACCCTCCTATCAATAAAATTAGGATTTCGATACTCGAGGACCCCATTCCGGATATGAATTCCTGAAATATTTATAGGCTTCCTTGCCAGAGTGATTTAATTTACATTGGTTAAACTAAGACAGCCTTAAAATTTCGCGTTAAGGAACATGAGGCATATGTTAGAAAAAAGGAAACTCAGAAGTCCTCTGTTGCTCAGCACTGTTGGTCCGAAAATCACACCTTCAATTTTTCTGAAGACAAAATTATTCAGAAAACATCTTCCATTGGTGAATTGGATATATTTCTAGAGGCGATTCAGATTCAAAAAAAATCTTCCTGTTATGGTTATTGATCCTAATTTCAATCCATCTTTGCTTTCAGCATCTAAGGAAATTATGTTTTAGCTCTCGTTACATTAATAGTTGGCGCCAGTAGCTTAACTCCTGACCAGCCATGCTTAGCTTATTTTATCTAAACACTATATCTTATCTCGTTCATTTGCGCTTTGACAGCCGAGGCTGGTGGTTCGGTAAAACCATCGAAACTAGTATTGTAAAAATTTGCAAATATTACGCTGACTTTTGTTGTTTGACTATTCTAGATTAACATTAGAAAGTTTCTTCATGAAACCCTTTCAGTTATGGACTTTGTGAGAAAAGCTAAGTCGCCGTATGAAAAACTTACAATCCGCAGAGATCGTTATTAAATGCGCAGAGGAAATATATTTCTTTTTCCTACCAACAGATGGAGTTACTAGTGCTAGGTTTTCTTCGAATTTCGTAGCGGCGCAGAATATTGCAGTTTCCGAAATATATGCTTTAAGCAGCTGTCACTCGACGTCGGCTTTTTTATTTCGGAAATTTGTTTATTTCCTATGTTAAATTATCGCCCATGCTAATCACAGATAAATGCTATTGCTCTGGTTAAATTTTGATACATGTATGATCGGAATTAACATCCCGGCGTCTGTATCATGTGACTGGATCACCTACCATTTCCTTTGCTTTATCACTGAGAATGGGGGGGGGGAAAAAAAAGGGGGGGAATCTGTTAGCTAACCTGAATTTCAGTATTATTAAGGCCTCTTCTAGAGCCACATAAGGAACTTTGTAACATATTTGTATCTGTATTTGCATTTTCAGCATTAAATGAATCATCAGTGAGTTATGGCATTCTCTTCATTTTTCATAACTCTGTGACATTCAAACCAGATTGAGTGCAGAGTTTGTTTTGTAGAGTCATTAGGTTATTTTGAAGTAGAAATCATGAGAAATGAGTAATGCTTTCGCCGGGACTCCACACACGGACCTCTCGAATACGCGCTGAGTGTGTTGACCACGAAAGCATGCTAAGTGCACTACGAAAGCATCCTAAGAAGGCGGAAGAAATGCCTTATAGTTTGTTTTAAGGTAGTTTAATGTTGTTAAATGTAAAGTACTGGTATTGTTTATACGAAAGTGAATAAGTGGTTAAAAAATATATCTTCGTACAAAGCTGAAACTATCATGGATTATAGTTTTGGTTAAGCCTTTCCAAGGAATCTGTGAATCTAACAGTTGGGGGGGGGATGAAGGGAAGAAAGAAATTATACTCGTGAATATTTAAAGCAGGGCTTAATTTCTAAAATTAAAAGTGCTGGAGCCCTATGGGAAGCCATCAGGAAAGACGAACAAACATAAATAAATAAAATAGTTTACGAATAATTAATAATTAAGATTAAAATTAAATTTCAATAAAATGTGAAGAGATATATAAAAATTTAATGAATCAATTTAAATAAATGATAAATAAATAAATTACCGAACCTCATCTTATTTGAGGCTTATCTTATTTGACGAATTTCACTTAAAACGCCTGAAGTAGCGGAGCCAGGATCACGTTGAATTTAAAGCTCTCAGGATGCAACATATTATGCTGTTTCAAGAGATGACAGAAACAAAAGGATCATTCTTTTTTCAGCACACTAATGAAAAAAGGTCGAACGGTTAAAGCGTCAATAACGAGAATTAGAATGCTGGAAACAATATAAGAATACGGAAGTAAATTTTTACGAAGTGTCCAAAACTTTTTGACCTCAGTACCCTACTGGCATAATTCTAGCTGTCAAGCGGAACATTACAGGAGAAAACAAATTTCCCACAAATCCGAGGACTGATTTGTAAGCTGAGAACAAACATAAGATTCTGTGAAAGTGATCATTTTCATCCCCCATATCTAATTACATCATTACGAAAAGTCTACATGACTTCTTTTGTGAAATACGTAATTTTGGACGTGAGTGAGCTGTTTATCCATATTTTGCTATATTAAGCCAGTTATAATTCGGAGCACATTCAGGAGCATACACGAGAGCACATCAATTTCTCTTTCCCATTCTATTGTAAATCGAAAGTAACAGAAACCGCTGATACTGAATCAAAGGAAACGACAGCAACGAATAGGATAATCACTTCTAGTACTTTCGAAATGAAGGATTTAGCAATTCCCAAAGAGCTGTCATGAATTTATTAGCCTTCCCGGATAAAGTTTCAACATATGGTATATGTAAAAGTCTCAGCCCCTGCCCAAGGGCTTGTTTACCAGGGAAAGCGGACATGCATTTAGAAGCTAGAATCGATTTTTGAGACAAACTTATTATAAAATATTATTTAAGACATCAAAAGCATTTTTTGCTAAAATTATGATTGAATTTTATAAAAGAAGTGCCAAAGCCTTTCTTCTTCAGGGGTCCGATGCGCCTCGGCTAGAATTACTATTTATCTCAAAACCTGAGAAGTACTGGAGCTGGGCTTCGGTGGGCTTCGGCGCCATTTAAACTCTGATTTAGCCCTAATTCTCTCTCTCTTGTATGTGGGGTGACTTTATCAAATGAAAGGATGCAGCCTTAATTAATGCTTAATAATTAATCATTTAGAAATGATATATCCCAATTACAAACAAAAAGGAATAGTTATTTATTTAGTGACTGTTTAAAAATGCCTAAAGTAAAATCGTATCCATTATCAGGTTGCAGAATAAGTTATCATATCGCTAAATATGAGAAAAAAATATATAACTGCTGAAAATTTGACAGCTCCTTTTGTTAAAATATATGTGTTGGAGGTGAATGTGCTCCAAAATTTTAAAAAAATACAGTTTTCCGGAGAACTGAATACATATCTGATAATACTGAATTAATTGTAACTGAGAGAATAAAAAATAATGCATTCTTCTCTGCTTAAGTTGATGAGAGCACAGATGTATGGAAACTTTCAACCTTGCTTTTCATTGAAAAGTGTATGAATGATTACAATTTCGCGGACAGTTTCTTATTGAGCTGTCCTTTTACAAAAAGGTGTACAGAAAAAGATATTGTTTAATTCCATTAATGATTATTTTTGTGAATAGAACAATGATTGAAGCAACTGTTGTAATGTTTGTACAGATGGAGACAAGGACATAGTACGATAAACTTCGAACTATTCAAAGCATTATATGAAGAAATAGATAACATAGATACTATACTACGTTTGCGAAGTAAAGTGGCTGTTGAGAAGGAAAATATCAGACTGTTTGAATCGAGACATGATATTCAAATGCATTTTGTAAGAGCCATCATTTCAGTTAAGCCTGAAGATGAATGGCTTCAAGGACTCACATATTTATTTTTATTTTTTAAGAAATTGTAGAGTCTTATTTGGGAACATAAACTGGTAAACTCTAGAAAGACTGCAGAGAAATAATCATCTTGTCTTAAACTGTCGACAGACAAAATCAAATGAAGGATGTAAATAGCCCTTTTATTTCATTTTATTTTCTATTCTATGTGGGAATGCATGCCAGTCTTTGATTACTGATCTGCAGAAGCTCACAGATCTTTACTTTACCACAACAGCGGGAAAACATAATTGCAATTTGACAACTCCAGCATGCTTTTATCATTGATATTAGCAGCATAACAAAAGCAATCCCTTTTATTGCCAAACTGCATATTTTTCGTATTTACACTTCAAAGGACGTGCCCAGCTAACGGGTATAAATTCTCATTTTGACAAAACAAAATCCGCAGACACGATCATACGTTGGGAACTTGCTAAGGAAGAACGGAAATAATCTAGAACCGGCATTTAATCATTGGTGCATTAAGTGCTGCCAACTGCGCGCTAAGAGGCCGAAGGAATGCAAATTAAAGTTGCTTTTCCACCAAGGGAATGCCCACCAGCGGCCGAGCGGTAAAGACGCTGAACACTGGTAGTTCGGTCTGAGGTTCGAATCCCGCGAACGGGCTGGCTGCATGGGCGTTTTTGTGGTTTTCCCCATGTGTAACGTGTATACGAGCCAGTTTCCCTTAGAAAGTCCTCCACGAAGGCATCCCTCCCCTTAGGCAGATAGCCCTCGTGTGCTTTGCCATAACTGAATAACCTAACCTAACCCACCAAGGGAAACACCTTTAGTTTATCTTCCACGTGTCCTCGCGCATAGCTTATTCTCAGAGTCCTGCATTTCGACAAAGTGTAAAATCTTCAGTTAACCTTTCAAATGTAATCAATCATTTATTCACGTATAAACTAATTGATTTAAAGGTGAAATATTTAGCATTCATTCTTGGCCATGTGTTCTGATGGTGGCGTGCTCAGCATTCGAGTATTAAATGAAATGCCTCCATGATTCTCGACGGAAGCATGGTAAATTTTTCCAAATTCTTGCTCGAGGGAGGGGGGGGAGAAAAGAATAGTGTCTGAAAACTTTGGACTATACCTTAAAAAAAGACATTATAATAAAAATTTCAAAAATAAATTAAATATAAATTTTTTTTAAAAAAATGTCACTATTTAATTTTTCTGTTTTAGATTCGAATTAGCTTTAAGTAAACTGCTATAACAGGCCAATTTGTTTAACAATTATAAAATTTAAATTTCAGAAAACAGAATAATGCAGGAAGTAATATTGCAGAGTCATTAAGTTTTTTTTTTTTTTTGAAGGAGTCATGAAAAATGAGCAATGCCCTCGCCGGGACTCTTGAACCTCTCGAATACGCGCCGAATGTGCCATGACACCGCGAAAGCATGCTAAGAAGCGGGAGAAATGCCTTATAATATCATACATTTAAAACGAGCTTCCCAAATAGCCTTAGTAAACCTAATGTGGAAAAACTTCTTCGGGTATTTTTCGACATTGAAATGCTGCCGCGTGGACATTCTAGTATTCATTTAATGAAGAAAAGGATTTTTCAAAGTACAGCTGTGCATTATTTTCATCGGATAGCTCGTGTCCGAGGCTCTTTAAGTCAAATCGCAAGAATTTCTACTTTGCCAGGACCCTTGCGTAATGAAAATATAGTAACACCTTCTTCGAAATGTTAAACAAAAATTCATAGTCATATTTTGCCATTTCTCTTCTTAAAAAAATAGTATTTGTGTATGCCTACTTGTAAAACTCAACTCAAAAAGAAATGTCTTTTAAAATCTCTCGCACTCGTTTCGTAATTTCTTTCTCGAATGTAAAAGTCGTAAAAGAGAAAAAATCAAAGTATTGTTCTAAACGACTATATTACCATTTGAACAAAATTAAGAAAAAAAATGTTTAAATATAGATTTGCAATTTATATGTTACCGTAAAATTTCATCACAGTACTGGATTTTATTTTGAATGCAAATGATTTCACATTAGAAGTATTCTTAGAAATTTTATCTTCGGTTAAGATCCAGAAATCTATTTTATCTGTTGCACTCTTGGATACAATAGTCCACTAGCGACCGAGCGGTAAAACCACTGAGCACTCGTAGTTCCGACGTGGGCTCGGTTCTAGGTAAACAGATGAGCAAGGCACTTCTATGATTTACGCTTCGTATTTAAAAGATAGGAAGCAGTTTCATACTTTTCCTTATTCTTTGCCTTTCATTTTATTTTCTCTTCCCTTTTTTTCTCAGAATAAATTTTTATACTGGAATTCGCGAAATTTTCAACAATCTTCGAATTTTTGGCACGAATCTTGCCAAACTGTTGCAACAATCTACAGACTAAATCTTTTGTGATTTACTATTAGGTGAATTCCACCTATTTTATTTTGCATTACTGACACTACTCTTAATTTCTCAAACTATTTTTTTCAGAGATGGGGAAGTTTCTGGACTTTGGGAAGAAGATTTCCATTCTTTTACGATTTAGGTTAGAATTATAACCGCCAAAAACGAATCCCCCTCCTTCCTTTCGCGTGGGGAGAGGTACTGTTTGGACTTTCGTCCTCCTTTTGTGAAACTAGTTCAGTTATGTCATCAGCCAGACACTTTTAAGGAGGTCATGAAGGAGACCTTTGAAAAGAAGGTTAGGAAGCTCTTGACGTAGAAATAACTTCACGGTAAAGCAAATATCTCTCTTTATTATTAAAATAACAACAAATATTGTATAATTCCAAACATCCGAATCATAAGCGAATGATATCGGGATATTTATTCGAAATTTTTTACTTCTAATCGTAAACGAACCCGTATTTTATGTAAGATAAAGAACGAAAGTTAATTCCCCCTCCATTTGTCACAGATGTGCCTATGCTGTGTATCTAGGCCTTTTGATATGACCCTCCTAATATAACCGATAAATGAACGAAAAGGTAAACGCATGCAACTCTGAATTTGAAAATAAGAAATGATTCGATGATTTTAAAAGCAATAATTTTTTCACTAAATAAAAATAAATAAAACACATTGGGAATTCCCGATTTAAAATTTATTCATGTCTACTACACTTCCCCACATTGATCACCTCCGGTGATTTTCAATCCCGAGGCCAATCTGCATAGGTTTCGCCAATCTTACAGGTTAGTGTTTCTGGACTTAATTTCAATTTTGATATCTGTATAAATTCATTGCAGTGAATGCTGAGCGGCGGCCTAATGTGTTGAGCTTAAGAACCTCCAGTCTAGTTCCTTTGATCAACAATCTTGAAATTCTCCGGTGTACTCAGATTAATTTTAATTTAAATAACTCGCTAAACTACTGCAGTACACCATATGGACGACCTATAAATTGGCCCAAAGTGACTTTCAATCCGATTTCCCATGCGTAATGCGAATAAGATCTAGTTAAAAAGTCTTCCACGAAGATGAAGTAGCTCTTGCGGGCCCACCAGCGGCCGAGCGGTGAATTCGCTGAACACTGGCAGTTCGGTCCGAGGTTCGAATCCCGCGAACGGGCTGGCTGCATGGGCGTTTTCCTCATGTGTAAAGTATATACGAGTCAGTTTCCCTTAGAAAGTCCTCCACGAAGGCGTTCCTCCCCTTAGGCAGACAGCCCTAGTGTGCATTGCCGTAATCTGAATAAACCAAACCAATAGCTCTCACGTGTTTTGCCATAATCAAAAACTAAACAAACCAAACATTCAAAATGGCACTTTCAGTTTTGTGATAAAATTGTTTATAAAATGGCGTTTATTTAACGAAGGTTGTTAAGAACGAAATAGTACGCATTTAAAATTCTAATGCCAAAGGAAGCAAAACAACTGCTTTTAAACATTACAAAAGGAAGCTAATACCAAAGGCAAATATCTTCAAGTTTTAAAAATAGCATGAAGAACATGGATATGTTGATATTAATCAAATTTTGAAAATGAAATAACAGACAATAAAAACTGCTAAATAGAAACCTAAACCTTCTATCTCTCAACTGAACAAAAACTGAAGATATCAAAAACAATTATTCATAGAATCAAGCAATATTTTAGGCTCAAACGATTAAACTATACCAAGAGGACTTAGAATTTATGAGAATTGAATTCCATCCTGAAGTGGATAAGAAATCATCAAAGATCACGAACCATACTTTGGATTGGTCTCAATTGAAGGCACTAAATATCTTGAGCTTTAATTCTGGTTGTGTGCACATCAAAATCAAGAAAGGTAATTGCCTGGCACGGTACAGCCGAACAGAATAACAAATATTTCTAGAACAGTTTTTTTTTTTTTTTTTTCAGGTAACACTTTTTTGGAACGGGGAGCACTATTTTGTCTTTTTTCGACATTGGCCACTTCTAAGGCCGAAGTGGTGGCCATTTTATTGTGGAGGCACCTAAGAGGCGGCTACCGTTATCTTCTATGAAGGGACGGACAGTTACAGCCCTGCTTTCTATATGATCTGGGCGGCAAGGTACCTGAAAGAGAAACCGTTGTTTTATTCAGTGCATTCAAAAAAGGAATTCCTTTTATCAAACATTATCATCAAAATAAAGATATTTTATTTTGGCCAAATTTTGCCACCAGCTGTTTTCGAATGATGTTGTCGAACAGTTGAACAACCAAAAAATTGATTTTGTGTTTAAATCCAATAATACGCCCAACGTAGTCCAAGTTAAAGGTATCGCAAAAATTTCGAGTCACTATTTAAAACCAAGTATTCCAGTGAAAATGGAGTCTAAAAACTTGATTCCGTTCAACTTAATTTCAGAAGAAATACTAAAAGCACACAGGAGAATAGACAGAGCTAACATCGCAAGATAGGCAGAAATGGAATTTTATGCAGCAGTTTAATGTCTCATATTCAGAAAATACTGAGTAATATTTTGACCTAAGTTTTATGTAAATTATAATATTAATTAAAAAAATCACAAATTTATTTCATTCTTATCAGGAACGAACTTGATGCTGAGTCGAAAACCTACGAAATTATATTTCCCGCTTTGAATCTAGAATTTTGTGACACTGTCGTAAGAAAAATCTCATGCGGTCATCGCATGTCTTCCTTGCGTAGCATGTTACATTTTTTGCTGAACTTTATTTAAACTTATTTACTCGAATAATTCTAACTCAATTAATCGATCCCTCAAGTCAAGCTAAAAATGATACCAAAGCTGCAAATTTTGAAATTAAATATGCCGGTTGATATTTCTCGTTAGGGATTCAAACTTCTTATACATATTTTTTTTTCATAACGAGTATAAAACTTTCACAAATATAAGTATGGGAAACGATAGACCGCATCAAAAGTTTGATTTCGTTATTTGCCCAAAATGAGTTTTTTTTAAAATTTGGTATTGCCAAAACATCAATATTTTCGTCATTTAAATATATATATACTAGGGGAAGGACCCGAAGCCAGTTAAGTTAGATTTAGAGTAATGCATCTAACAACAGAGAGAACGATACCGCTGCAATTCTTCTCCAATAACTGTGCAAAACATACGATTCATATTAAGACATTTTTCAGTCTCATGCGATATAAAACCCACATAAAAAATTCCGATAGAAAAATAAGCTAACTCTCTCTCATTATATCAGCAATAATGTCACGCAGTTTTAACTTTCTAATCAAATGGTCATTAAAACTCCAATATTTCACTTATATTCAATTTTTGTCGATTAAATGTGGCAAAAAATTTATCATAATCGATCAGAAATCAATATCGCGAACAAACAAACAAACACACAAATAGACATTCATCTGTATATGTATAGATTTTGTAAAACTTCAAAAATTTTGATTAACAAACTTGTTTACGATTTGAAAGCGAGCAGTGGCAACACTTTTCGAAATAAAGCACTTTTATCTCCAACGCGCCAGACTGACGCCACTGGGACAAATGAATGCGAAAATTAGCACTTCGAGAGTTTTTAATTAATATTTCGGCTGATTATAGACGTACGAAGATGAGAACACTCGAAATGGCTTCCCACGAATTTTTGGAATCGGAAATAATGTATTTAATGTTTGGCAATGCTATTTTTATTTCATCGTAAAACTTCGAACTTTTTTATTAACAAACTCTAAGATTTGAAATCGAGCAGTGGCAACAACTTTCGAAATCAAGCAGATTTTCATCTCCAGCTTGCGAGACTGTTGCCACTGGGAAAAGTGAGAGCGAAAATGATCGTATTTTCTGAGTTTTTAATTAGTATCTCTGATTTTAGCTATTTTGTTTTGGAAAAAAGTGGACGTCGACCTCTTCCAGGATCCAGATAAGAACTGTAGAAAGTTTAGTGATGATAACAATAGTAGTGAGTGAGTTATTAGAGGACAAACAAACAGACATTCTTTATATATATAGATAGATGAGTGTGTGGAATCCTGGTACTGCCAATTTCAGTGAAAAAAGGAGCTGCACGCCTATATGCTATAGCAGTTCCATATACAGAATTTCAACGTGCGACGTCTAATCGCTTTGGAATTATGCGAGAAACATACATACTTACGCAAGTACGTATACACAAACTGCACGAAAAAAATTCCTTTTGAATCCACTTTAAATCTATTTTACAATCTATTTTGAGAAAAAGAGTCCTTGATTCTGTCAGCACGTACAAATCTCACGCTAAAAAGAAAGTCAAAATGGATTCGGGAACGGTCAAAATGGATATTTCCTTTAAAATATGATACCCTAAATTGTTTGCGATTACAATACTTTCTTTAACTTTGTAGAAGGAAGTAAGAAAAAGGTCAATTAATTCTTAATCTGTATGCAATCTACATGAATACAGATTACATCTACATCTGTATTTTTGTTACAAAATAAATAAGTAATAAACGTAAAATGGAAATACATTGCCTTCTGACTAAGTAATAAAGTAATTAATTATTAAATAATAAGAGAGCAATTATTAAAAGTTATAATCTGAGGTCCTCAAATAATGCTATTAGTAAAAGGGAAACTTAAACGGTTCTGTACTACTGTATATAACTGTTGCGTGCGTACGGGTTCGTAGAAGGTTGAATGCGCAAGTCCGATAAAAAGTTTATAAAATTTATTCTTATCACAAGAAATATAACAAAACTCTAGATTTTTCCTCAAAGATATTAGTACAATATCACAATATCACGCAATATAATCAATAGCTATATTTTAAGCTACTAAAATGTTAAATAGAACGCAATCCAAAACGCACGCAAAGCTAATCCTGTCAACAATAATAACAACAATTGAGCTGAGATGTCTCTCTCCGGCTTTTTAAAGCTTTTTAATCGGTCTCGAGAAAGTTCTGGTAATTTCAGTTTTCTCGAGATTTCTGTAAAGCAAAAGGTAGAGGTTATTACGGTTACAGCTAACACAGTAGTCAATTACATTTATGCTATTTATATATAAATTACGAGATATCTATTTATTAAATGTGTTCCTGTATTTTTATTTTTCCGGCTTAGCTTTCTCTTAAAATATGTCTAGTGTTGCATTGCACGGGGATATAAAACAATTATAATTATAAGTCTACTAAAAATATCTAACTAAATACAAAATCCGTAACAGAACGTTTCGGAATAAGCATATTTTTTATTAAAATTATAATAATACTAATAATGTTTAAAATCATCAATCAGATGCATTATATTTTGAGTATATTTTCAGTTGTATTTCTTAGAGAGCTTCTTAAATATAAAATAAAAAATCAAGAAGCACGTTTATTGCTTTTAAATCGTTAAGCAGTCTCTTAAGCAGTTATAATTTGAAAGATATATTAATAATGTCTTGTAACGGCAGATGGTAATGCTTAAATACAAGTACTGGTTCGGATATTTAAGTAGTGATTGAAATAATCATTAATAACGTAATGTGACTGGCTGCAAAATTTTAGATAAACTCTTAAAAGTATTTCGGCCACTGATATTAAGATTTAAATTATTAAAAAGTAAGATAATTGCTTGTAAAACTCGCAGTTTGCAGATACATTAAGTTTGAAAGACACGCTAAAGATATTACGAATTTTTCAGTGGCTATTCTAGAAACTGGCTATTGGCCGCAACTCGTGAAAGTTATATATATTGGGTCTGACTCCAAATTATAATATAACAATCCTTATAATTATAATTCCATTTCATCAAAAAAACATTAATCCACTTTTTAAATCGAAAATAATCTTTATTTCGTTTTTAGAAAATGCAGAACAACTCTTTAAAACGATAACAACAATAATCTACTGTTGCCATTCCAAGAACAACAAAAATTGAATAATCTTTTTGTTGCCATTCTCAAAACAACAAAAAATAAATAAAACAATATTAATCAGTATTTAAAGTTTCTGTAAAAGTTAAAAACAACAGTACCAGTAACTAAGTTACGGTACAGCATTACCTTTAAAACACACTTTTTACAAAAAAAAAACATTTATTAGTATTTAAAGTTTTTGTATAAGTTCAAGCCACAACATATATCTTATATCTTTTGAAATGGCAACTCTTGTCTAGTGGCCTGGATGATAAAAGCATAGCGTAACATGATGTGATGTTCAAAAATTTGTGAAGGCTGTTCTATACACGTATCTAATATTAGAAAAACAAACAAATGGCTGCCAACATAAACAAACATATAACAGGTAAGTAAACAAATATGGCTGCCTAAAACTCTCCGTTTTCTTCTAAAAATAAACAGCGAACATAATGAATTCAATTTCGGGAATTCCGTCTGACGTCACGGAGGCATTATCTTATACTGCCTTGCGAATTATGGACACGCAACGACGTAATGTCTCACAATAGAATTGCAAAACAGAGTTACGTTTTCCATTCAGTATTGTGTGTGCGAGTTTCCTGCAACTCCAGTGGCAACACAGAAGAATCCGTTGATGCGACACTGAAAAGTTGCATGAATAGCGGAAGAAAATAACAAAAAGAAAGCATTTCGAATGTTTTCAGAATGCTATTATGCTTTATAATGTAGTAACATCTGGGAACAAGGTAAATTTTTTTGAAAGGGGGGGCTGGAGATGGTAGACCAGGTATTGAAAAAAATTAAGTTGCCCTTTTATACAGTTGGCAGAATGAATTGGTTTCATTCAAAACTTCTGTCCAATTGTTTACCACATGAAGTATAATATCTAATCGTCTCTCAAATTTCACTATTTATTTAATAACTCGAAGGGAACTTTTCGAGGTATTTATTGTTTTAAGTAACCGTAATTTGTGTCCTGGCAGAGTAACAAGTAATATATTTTTTTTTAAGTCAAAAGTTTTTTAAAGAACAAAGAAAAATAAAAAAAATAAAAAAT
>KK120874.1:104766-142457 GCA_000611955.2 Stegodyphus mimosarum
TTTGGACTTTTGGGGGGGGGGATTTTTTTCCGCATGGGTTACTTTCGTGTGAAGAGCATGTTCATTTTCCTTATGAACATATATGTAAATCTTCTCTTGGTATAATAAAAAGCTCTTAGCATTCTTAAAAGATATGGTATTCAGCACCTTTAAAATTGATTACCAATCCATTGTCTTTACGGATAATAAATTTTCGGATACTTGCGGGGCATAAAAAAAGATCTTACATTGTAATCTGTATTAGCTAAAATTCTTCGTTCAAGAGCGTAATTAGTGTTAAAACTAATAATCATGCTTTTATTATTACACATGTGAATGGTAACTGCAAAATGGATACACCAATTACCATATAAATTGTTTAGACGTATATATCAAATCATGATAGACTTGCCACGTTTCTTTAATGTCACTTGAATACATAGCTGATTTGTTGCTTTTGATTATGTTTAATTTTCAATTCTGCATACTTATTACAATCATCCTTTAAGTATTCTAATTTCTTGCAAAAAAAGTATGTATAGTCTGTTTATCATAAGAAAAGCTCTCGTCAGCTAGTCTGCAGCTGTCTGTTGCCGTAGAAACGAGCCTTGCCCCATTTTCCTTACGGGTTCTTGAAGATTTACTTTTCAGTTTGCCATTCTGTCGCATTTAAAGGTGAATTGGCAATTCTTGGCTAGCCCCTGTTTGAAATATACTAGCCCTGTTGCTATAGCGATCGCCATCCGCCAGACACTGTGGCGGGAGTTATTCTTCTCGTAGATAGACAGTAGATACATTATTTTTATTATTGGAAATGTTACGCGCAGAAACAAAATATGATCTTACCGCTAGCTAAATAAATGCTTGTAAAAATACCTGTTTCATGTATAGGATCCCAGAGAATGAATGGACAGATTTCACGAGGTCTTTATGAAGTAGATTTTGGAGTTTCGTGTTCTTTGGTAGTATAGAAGAGAACTATAAGACTTAAGTGAATGATCGCTATGTCTTGTAAAGTACCACAGAGACTGAGAAAGGATGTAGAGGACCCTTTTATTTAACTCAAATAAAAGTTCACAGAATGTATTCTTACAATTCGAAATGAATTTCATTTCAGTACTAATGTTTACTTTAAACCCTTTTCTGTTTGTTTACCGCCCCATGCTAAGTCATGTCACACGGCTAAGCAAAAAAATGGCTTCTTTTTATTATTGTGTATTTCGCGCTCTCACAGTTTGTTCTGCAGAACCATTGCTTGCCAGTTGCCATTTTGAGGATTTTCTCTCATAGCCATTGATAAAGCCTTTAAAAAATTTTCAACTTGCCATCAAAGAAGATATTCCGTTGTTAGAAATAACATTTATAAGCTTATCGTTCTTTCATTCATCTTAATGTTAGTTGTAAAATTTCATGGATTCTCCAGAAGTTCACTTTTCAAGTCATTTACTCATCTATCAATAAAATCCATGGTTCCTTTCTTAAAGATTCCATTTCTGACTTTAATTCATGGTGAATTTATAGCATATCATTTCAGTGTAGTTTGAAATATATCAGCCAAACTAAACGAGCGTTAAAGTCTCATACCAAGAAATATGAATCTTATGTCAGAAAAGGCGTTAAAAAGGTCTTCGGTAGCTAATCATAGTTGGGAATTTAATCATAATTTTGATTTTGGGTCTGCAACAGTTATCCCAAAATCTTCCAATGGACTAGCGCTTCTTCCAATCACGAATTAGATTTTCTTGAAGCTTTTCACACTCGCAAAGATTTAGCTTGTTTAGTTAATGAGTTTAAGTCCAATCTAGTCCTTCCTAACGCTTTTAAAATTCTGTTAACTTAATTTTGCAACTTCCATTATTGATTTTGCCGACGGATGGCGCTATCTTCCTGTTCGCTTTATTGCAGTAGGGCATAAATAGGACCGTTACGGCCGCTACTTTCCAGCCTTGCAAATTACTTTACACCTGATGAAGAGGGACCTGTTCACCCTTGAAATCGATTGAGTTTTTTTTGTCTAAATCTAGGCCAAATACAAGGTGATTTCTTTACTACCGTCTTTTTCCGAAAATAAGACACTGTCTTACTTTCTTTTTTGGTCCAAAATACGCGCTAGGGCTTATTTTCGGGGAAGGGCAAAAATAAAAGTATATATATATATGTTTTTATTTAATATTTATTTTACACAGAATTCAGAAATTTAAATTTATTCAATTACAGTCATGTCATCTTCTTCAGGAACATCGTCATAAATAAAATTATGAATTATATTTGATTTTGTTCTAAATCCATTTCCTGTTGAATCATTGGTCCGAATCTCTCATTTCTTGCGATATAGCTATCGTTAAATGAATATTTCTTGTCTAAGTAGCCTGTTCGTAGTGCATTGGAAACATCACTATCAGTTATTTTGTACCATGAATTTTTTAGCCAATTCACAACTTCTTGTAATCCTGGTTTTACAAAATTACCTCGATGATTTCTCACCATTCTGTTTTCAATATATTCATTGATTTCCATCCGCAAATGATCCTTGAATGGCTTGTTTATTGCAATGTCAAGTGTCTCGAGGTAACCAGTCATTCCTGCCGCAATCATTATAACCCACTTTCTTATAACTGCTTGGGTGCACCAGGCTTTTTCACATTCAATGACATAAATCCTTGAAACACGTTGAATCTGGTCTTTTTTACCTTCAGTGATTAAAAATGGCGATACTTTCTTGCCATCTAGACGAATCGCCAAAATACACTTAACACGTGCACTATCGTAACCGGTAGAAGTAACGTAAATTGACGAAGAAGCCTTGTGGTGAACTGTCGTTTGAGCTCCTTGGCCTATGAATACCTCATTTCCTTGGTCCACCAGTTGACACAGGTAATCGTAGTCTGCAAGCTATTTACGAACCATACGGAGATCCAGCATCTTCTCTTTACAGAATGCTACAAGATTTACACCCCTGGAGTCTTCCACGATTCCCTTTTTGTACTCTACGGAATACCTCTTTCGTTTTGTACTCATTTTAACTGGGGTTAAAAATATCATTGTCTTCTTAAACAATGTTGTTGATCTCCTTAGAGACAGTTCATATCGTTGAAGGAAGTTGTCCAACCAGTGTGACGATGCTTTAAATTCTACTGCGGATATATCAAATTCAATTCCTGTTTCAAGGGCAAATTTTTGAATATCAGCCCTGCGCACAACCAAAGCCACTGCTCTCCTGCCTGCAATCTTCCAACTCAGAAAATAACGGCTGCCGACCTGATCCAACGCTGCATTTTTTCTCATTTCCTTGGTCTACCAGTTTACACAGGTAATCGTAGTCTGTACGCCATTTACGAACCATACAGAAATCCAGCATCTTCTCTTTATAGAATGCTACAAGATTTACACTCCTGGAGTCTTCCACGATTCCCTTTTTGTACTCGACGGAATAGTCCTTTCGTTTTGTACTCATTTTAACTGCGGTTAAAAATTATTCACTTTATTTTTAAATAAAATTACGCATGAGGAAATAATCAGACTTACAAAACTGAAATAAATGAACGTTGTATACCTGCACTGTCGCCCAATGCCGACTGCTGCCTTATGTTGTATTTTTAAGATAAATTCCAAGAATTAATTTGAAGCGAAGTGTAGAGGTAAACAATTAATTTCTTGGAATATTTTGTTTCAAACATTTCTCTGAAATACGAGTATTAGGAAAGCTAAATATATTATTACTTATACTTAATCAATCAACAGCATTTTTAACGAATTCTTTTTGTCACATTATTTTAACTCGGGATTATTTTCGGGCGATGTCTTATTTTACGAAAAGTTCCGAAAATCACTATAGGGCTTATTTTCGGAGGATGTCTTATTTTCCGAAAAAGACGGTAATTTAAAGTTTCGCTTTGGCATGCTTCTCTTCTGATTTACGTGCAACTTATTCAAATTTGTGTGATGCTTCGCTTACAGAATTTGGCATGATACATGCAAAGATATGGCGACTATAGCATTGTATAATCAGGTAAATGTTTAAATGTCTGTTTCAAACATATATTTAAGCAAAAGAATTTTCTAAACATATTTCCTATTGACCACTTACTGCTTAATTTCTTTATTCTGCCTTTTAGAGTAAAAAGGCTTCTCAAGATTTCAACAGCACCGTGTGGTAGGTGATAGCATCCATCTTGAAAACTACGCTTTAGATAGGCGGTTCTTAATCTGTTGTTCTAACAATAAATATGTGACTGTTAAGTCAGTTAAGGATATGAACGAAAATTATCAGTAACGGAGAAAAGAACAAAGTGTTGTAATAAATGGTGATAAAACGCAAAATATTCGGAATGTATAAACTTGTTATTGAATAAAAAAGAAAGTAATTATGAGGATTTGCTGCGTGACCTTACTGACTAAAATATCTACAGAAGCAATATAACGAATTGTAACTAGCCCCGCCTGGACCAATCATATTGCCCCGTTCACCTTAGGAATCGCATGTAAAAGATAATAAAAGCTTTTTTGTACACATCGAGCTATACATTTTGGTATTTATTGTATTTTTTTATGAACAAAGTCATACTTGTAGATTAATTCATTTAGTATTTTATAGAGGTACAATATCGTTTCAAGAATGCTCAGGGTTTTAAGGCAAGATCTTCTGCTATTTTACTTTGCACATATTGAAGCATATTCATTATGATCATGATCTTTTTAAATTACTGAATTAAATAAAAGCATTTTAATTTATTTTATACAGGAAACCCCAGAATGCAGCAGCTGTTTTGCCTAAAAGACTTTTAGCCTTTTTTCTTCATTTAACGGCTTTTATTATTAAAATAAAATCTAAAAGCCTTCAGATTTTACATTACGCCCAAAAGGGCTTTTTTTTTAACGTTTTGTGTGTTACCTTATTAAATATCATGTTCTTTGCACTTAAACCATAAAATACAATTCAACAGAAAACCGCAAAATAATTTTAAAATGGGCATATCTTTAGAATTTCCGTTACACAGTCTCACGCACTATAGATAAATATTTTTTTTTTTCGTACAGTGTTGTCATTTCTCGCCTTGAAATCGTTGAGTTTGTTAATCAAAAATTCTTTAATTGCTGACAAAATATGAAGTAGATAAAAGAAATTTCAAATCAGGAGTTCCAGATGCCCATATTCGGTGAAGGATTACGTTATTCAAAATTTAATGGCTTTAGGTACCGTTCTTTTATCACGATGCGAGAAACATATATACATTTATGCAAATTCTTCATTGTTTAATTTCTTTAAATATAATACAAAGCTGTAATGCTTGGTGGCAACACTTTGAAAAGGGAATCAACGCAAAAAGTGAATAACGTAAAATGCGAAAACAAAATTAATAGTCCTTCTGGTCTAAAGACAAATTCCAAATTCCCAGTTTGGGCTCCCAGATGCCCATATTCGGATGCAGACGTACGTTATTAAAAATTTGATGCCTCTAGGTACAGTTCTTTTATCACAATGCGAGAAACATACATACATTTATGCATGTTCTTCATTATTTAATTTCTTTAAATATAATACAGGCGATAATATTTGGTGGCAACAATTTGAAAAGTGAAACGGGCATTTAAAGTTTTCAATGCAAAATGCCAAAACGAATAATAACCCAGAAGGGCTAACGTCTTTTGGGCTAAAAAAAATCTTTCGAGATAAAATTTTGATATAGTGGTGATTTGAATGTTATAGAGAATTTTTTACACTTTTACAAAGAATGTTACATTTTACAGAGATTTTTCTGTGAAGTATAAAATTTTGTTACAGGTATAACATAGATGTTATACAGGATTTTGACACTGTAAAAGTTTTTACAAATTAAAGCACTATTATAGAATATTTTACCAAGAGTAATGCAAAGTTTATGAGCAGAGTTGTTACTGGAGACTTTTGTCATAAGCTCTGAGATTCTGAGTAAGTTTCCCAATTCTGAATAAGAATTTTGCAAATTCTGGGGAAATTAAACATTTAGAGAAATTATTTAACAAAATCAAAAAATGTTACAAAGATAAAAATGAAACTAATAAAATAACAAACTAAATAATAAAGGAATAATAAATTAATAAAATAAAAACAAAAGTAATAAAATAATATTACAAGAATAAAACTAATTGCAATTAAGATTATAAGTCACTTTTGTGACTACTATTTACATTAATAACATTAATAGCTTCACGAAATATAACGGTTCATTCTCTAAGCTCCTTTACAAACTCGCCAATTAACCCATGGAATATGCATATGCCTGGGAGGCCAATATCCCCGGCGCAGTTTCAATAGTATTTCCTTCTGTGTACAAAATTTATTTTTAATATCCTGTTGTTCGCCAGAAATCTTACCGATAACACAAACATTTGACTAACATAATTTCGGATGATGTGTATATTATATACAACTATCCGAGTACGCTTAATATCAGCTAATTCGGATATTTGGAGTTTCAATATTCTATAATTCGCACACCGCTGGGTGAGTCATATCATTCACAACGTGAAGAAACTAGCAATTAAAATCATAAACGATTAATAATAACTCAGGGTGAAACCTTGCACATTAAGCATTCTGAAATTTAACGGTATAATATTTTGAAGACGAATGCGGAAAATTCCAGCCATAACTCGAAAACTGAGAAATTTTCCGATCCTTCTTTTTCTTTGAAAGGGCGATAAATAATTGATCCCATATTTCCCCGAGAAAAAGGCCCCCACTTAGCATAATCGAATATGATAATGAATTTTTAATTTTTCTCTATTATATTCTCCTCAAAACGGACATCAAGCAGTCTCGGTTGAATGTATTACCCTTCTTTCCCCCCTCCCCCCAACACACAGGCAACGCGAGAGCCGGAAGGAAGATTACCACACTTCCGGTTAATCTAATATAGATTCTCTGAAAAGAAGGATCATGATGGTAATTACATTTCCTCCGTCAAATTTCAAAAATTTTATTTCCTTGCATGGCATCGGTGTGACAGACGAGTGCTTTGTATGATGCTTGTAAAAGAGGAGTTGTGCATATTTAATTAATTTCTTCGCAGTCAATTTGTTTATTGTAAATGTAACTTTGTCAGTTAAGTAGAAGTATTATAAAGTAATAATCGTTTTCGGGTGGCTTTTGTGTTTATTTTAAGAATTAGGATGCGAATTTATTAAGATCAGCATCAAAGATCTTATCTGTACGTTTTGTAATTTTGAAGTGTTATAAAATTCCAAATATCAGAATTAACTGGGAATGTAACCCATCCGAATAATGTGAAAATCTAGAAAATACGATTGCGATTTTTTTTTCGTCTGTAAGCCATAGAAATGTTTACTATAAAGAAAATCAGGCTATTTTTTTATAAATAAAAATATTAAAAAAAATTTGAAAGCTTTCAGATTTTACATTACGCCCAAAGGGGCGTTTTTTTAACATTTTGTCTGTTACCTTTATTTATTAAATATCATGTTTTTCCCACTTAAACCATAAAATTCAGTTAAAAACAATATCGCAAAATAATTTTAAACTGAGCACAGCTTTAGAATTTCCTATACACAGTCTCACGCGCTGGAGATAAAAATGTTTTTTCTGTACAACGTTGACATTGCTCGCTTTGAAATCCTTGAGTTTGTTAATCAAAAATTCGTTAAAGTTTTATAAAATATGAAATTGATAATAAAACAAATCCAAATTTCAAATTTGGGCTTCCAGATGCCCATATTTGGGTGGAAAAAGTTCAATATTCAAAATTTGGTGTTTCTAGGTACCGTTGTTTTATCACAATGCAAGAAACACACATACACTCATGCAGATTCTTCATTATTTAATTTCTTTAAATATAATATCGGGCGCTAACATTTAGTGGCAACAATTTCAAAAGTGATTCTCCGTTTATAACGAATCGATGCAAAATGCGAAAACGAAAACAATAGTCCTTCAGGGACAAAGCCGCTTTGGAATGAAAAAAAAAAACTCTTAAGGTTACTATTAATTTTATCTAAAGATAGAGATAGTAATATATTTGCATATTTTTAAAGGTTGATGTTAATTCTAAAAATGACCCCCTTATGTCCTATTAAAAAAATGTAATAATGAGTAGTTGTTTTAGAAAATTAAGTTTAATACACTGAAGTGCCACTGAATTAGGAATAGTAAGTCAATAATGAGTTGAGCCTCCTCTGGCTTTCATAACGGCTGTCAAAGGATGAGGCATAGATTCAACAAGTTTGCAGAAGCGTTCTACGGGAATGGTTTGTCAAGCATCGGCTACAACTGTCCATAATCCAGGAAAGGTCGCTAGTGTTCGATGTTTTACCTTTCTTTAAAAGATACTAAAGTTGCTCAACAGGATTTAAGTCGAGGGTTTCTAGGTAGCAAATCTCGAGCCCATTCTCTGTGTTCTCTTGCCCAGACAAGATGTGCAGCCCAATGGTGTGCATTCATCAATGGTACTCGGTTTCATCAATGGTTCATCAAGTACATTCATCAATGGTTCCATGTCTCGAAAGCTCTTCTTATATATTAGATATATATATATATATATATATAGCATTATTCTAACATAGGTATTTTGACACGAAATCGGACTTTTTCTGAAATGACATTCCAATATTTTTCCATATTTCGATTCTACGACTCAAACTATTCCCAGTTTTGTAAAAATCGCACGAGTAGTTTTAAAAAAATTAGCTCTCAAAGTTTTAGCTCCTAAATGTTAGTTGAATTCGATGTATATTTATTAATATCTCTTCTTACTTCCTTGTACAAAGTAAAAATTAAGTATTGTAATCGCGAAAAATTTCGAGTACAATATATCAACCAAAATATCTGTTTGGTCCGTTATCGAATGTGATTTAACGATGTTTTTGAGTGACATCCGTGCGTAAGGACAGAATAAAGAACTCTTACTCTTTCCCCAAATAATTATGAAACTGATTTAAAATGGATTCTGAAGAGATTTTTTTGTGACGTCTGTACGTACGTACATACGTATGTATGTATGTATGTACCTCGCATAGCTCAAAAACGAGTAGCCTCAATACGTTACAATTTTGTATATAGGGCTGCTATAACATGTAGATTTGCCCCTCGCATTTTGGTTGCAATAGGCCGAACCAAACGTATATAAATATATATATATATATATATCCACTCCATTACTCAGCTCAGTATAAGTTTGTAAATTGTGCATTTTTTGCTTTAAAAATAACTGAATTATGTTGTTCTTATTTTTTAGTTAAGGTTTTTATGCCCTTTATTAACCTACGTGCAATAATTGTGGAATTATCAACAATTTATAAGTTTTTTAAATGCGGCTAAGCCTAATTTTTGGTTATGATCGCGTCTATATTTGTTTGAAGGAGGTTAGAAAAGAAGGAGGGAAGGTTCAACTCAAACGGCGAAGCTTGTCGGCCATATTGCTGTTATCACCGTGACCTGTGCAAGGAAGTCTGTCATTGCAACATTTTTTAAAAATATCATTCCTTAAGGTAAAAATTGGAAAGTACACCCAACAGGTTGCTAATGAAACCTAAGCAAATCCTTGAAATATGCAGAAACATCATTTTTAAAGGCTTTAATGTTATGCACATCCATTTAGATTTCGAACTATTTCCTAATAATTTTCTGTACATAGTAAATTATGAATATCATCTTTATTACTTTAAAACAAAAATTCAACAACAACGAGCTATTTCATTATAAATTTAACATAATTTTATAGGAAAATAGATGCACAAAACAGCATAGAAACACGCACATTTCACTGCCGTAATGTAATGTTTTGAAGTTACAAACATGGACGCCGCTTGTTAGGGAAAGGCGGGCAAGGCTTCATTCCCCGATAGTGGAGGAAACTGCGAACCCTCCCTCCTTCTATTCTAACCTCCTTGATTTGTTTACATTGGAAGCTTAGCAGAATGGTGGATTTGTTGCCAATCTAGAGAAATTAAGCTTAGCAACAACAAAGTAACGTCTTCTTTTATTACTGCGAATTAAATTATGCTTGATTCGTACTGGAATTATCATTTAAGTTACTAGCTGGTTTTTGCGTACAAATTGTAATTTTAATTGTAAAAATTGTTTTAACTGTACTTGGTGGTTTATGTTTTTCTATATCTTTCAATTTTTAATGAAAATATTTTGAATTTTTATGTATTTTTGCCTTACCGCGAAGTGAGAAGTAATAGTAACACATACGCATTAGGTAAGCGGCGATGAATCGTCTGCGAAAAAAAATATTTCTTTTTCCCATTTGTTTAATTTTTTTTATACATCGTTTTAGATATATTATAGCATTTGAATAGAACTTGTGGTAGTTCTTCAGATGCTATAATTTTTGCTCAAAATGGATGAGATGTAACGCTGTTAAGTGAACCTAGCGCCGAAATATGGCTATGGTAAACAAATATAGTGAACTTTAAGGTCGCATTTATTCCATTGTGGTTTATACGCTACGGACGAACTTATTATATCGATTTAATTCAAAATTCGTTAACTGTTTAGTATTTAGTATGTTTAAATGAAATGCAGGAAAACTGAGTATAATTTAATATTCTGTACAAGGAAGTTATGTGGTGTACACATCAAATTTTTTTCTTAATCTTGCTTGATTTCTTCCTCCAGAATTCGAAATATAGGCTTAATCCAAATATAATTCGTTTATTTTTTATGATTCATTTTTTAAATTTGTATTTTTAAATATTTTTTATAAAATTTTCGAAAAACATTTTGTATTATAACGTATAAAATTTTTAACATTCTCTTAAAGTAGATGTATTTGTAGGCACACCTGCAAAAAATTAGAGGTTTTTATTGAAAATTTTCTAAGATATGAATAAATCTACATATTAGAGCGTTTTGTAGTTTGGCATCTTGTTTTTGAGCGATAACAACGCCAAATGTGGTTTACGCACTTTTGTTAAAATCATGAAAGTATGAGCGATGACGTTTTTCCTCCGCTCGTCTGCAATGAAAAAAAGAAAAAAGAAAATAGGTTGCTATAAATTAAGAAGTTCGTTAAGTAAAAATAGGTTGCTATAAATTAAGAAGTTCGTTAAGTAAATTATTCTTGGCGAAAACTGAAGAAAAATACACCAAGATAAATTTTTGAATTTCTCCGTAAATTTCACACCAAATTTTACAAAATTTCATATTTAGCCGTAATTTGAGTTGTAGAATCGAAATATGGAAAATAATTGGCATGCCATTTCAAAAAAAGTCCGATTTTGTGTCAAAATACCTATGTTAGAATTATTTGCTATGTATAAATCTAATATATATCTTAAGTCGCGCGTTCGAGACATGAAAAACGCAACTTGAATTTCGTCAATTGGCCCAGTAAAACGGGAGATATAGAACTGTCCTCCCCTTTTTTTTCTTCGCAGTGTATATTCATATTTTCTGTATTCCGTTCTTTGATTTCCATGTAAAATGAGTGTCTCTTTACTAGCCGTTGTAAAAATATTTTTGCCATCGTAGAATATGTTCGCACATCTGATCATTCTCAAAGTCAATACAATTTTATTTAAAATCTACACCAGATTAAGACTGCGTTTTTTTTCTTAATTTAATTTTAAAAGCAGTCGATTTTCTAACGAAATACCAAATGTTCCTTTTCCTGATCGTTCTGCGTCTGTAATAAACTTAAGGTCAGATATAAATATTTCAATTTATAGGTACTAAAGCGCGTGAGTTGGCAACAATCTCTCTTTTAACAGGATGAGCTTTTCTACGTGAAATGTAAACAATACCATGTGACTTCAGGTTTGATAAGGAACTAATTTTCGTTCTTTTTAATTTGCATATGATTACAGATACAAATAACTATCCCTTACTATTAAAAGAAATTGCGTTTGATCTGGACTGACGAGTTTCATATTACACAAGAATATCACTTTCAGTGTTAATGGCAGTTTTCAGACGCTGAAATGGAAATCTGAAAATTAAAATGGAATCCTTTTATTTTATTTTAATTTTTGAGAAACATTTTACTTTCTCTACAGCTGAACTGCCGCCAAGAATTCTCTTTGTAACATTTTTACCACATTTTTACCAATTTTTTTATGGATCGCTAATTAAGTTTACTTCCTGTAAATATTGTTGCACTTTTTCTTGTAAAAGGAGTACTGTAACGGCGGTAAATTTTGGTATTATATTTCAACGAAAATATCAGTATTGACCGTTTCTTGAGTCCAAGTGAACGATGTTTTTGCATGAAATATGTACGTAGGGACAGAATAAATAGCTCTTTTTTATAAAACGGATTGTAAAATGGGATGGATTCAGAAAAGATCTCTTTTTTCGCAACGTCTGTACGTACGTATGCATAACTCAGAAACGCTTAGCCTCAGAAATTTTCTTTCTTTTTGGTTGCAGTCGACTGCAACAAAAGTGTTTCTAAAGTCCCGGACCCATTTTGATGTTTAATAACTCATAAAATAATGAAGATATAAACAAACTTATGGCATATATTGAAGAAATAACTTATATATTTTCCTTTTTAGGTTTGAATATCTTTACTTTTGCAAATATCGTCTGCGGGTGTGGTTAATTTCAGATAATTTCATTTTCCAGTCTAAATATCTGTACTTTTCTAAATATCGTCTGCTTATTAATTGCATTTTTCTCTCTTTTGTTTTTGGCAACTATCAATCGCCATAATAAGCGCATATGGGGATCTGAAAACCTCCATGAATACCGTGAGGCACAAAGGATTCCCCAAAGGTTAATGTGTGGTGTGGACTAATGCACGACCGAGTTATTGGGCCTTTCTTTTTTACAGAAAAGACGGTCTCATCAGTCGTATACTTAGACATGTTATAAAACTTCGTATTTCCACAACTAGAAAAGCTTCAGCCACATGTCTTTTTGCAACAAGATGGTGCACCACCTCATTGGGGTACCATCGTTCGTAGTTCTTTGAATGACCATTTTACAGGAAGATGGATTGGGCGAGGAGGTCCAATTCCTTGGCCACCCAGATCACCTGATATAACGCCGCTGGACTTTTTCCTTTGGCGATTTGTAAAGGACAACGTTTACAGGAGGAGAGTGTCGAACATTCATGACCTAAAAGGCAGAATTACAACCGCAATAGCCTCTGTGGATGCCGACATGCTTGCCGGTACCTGGCGTGAAATAGAATATCAACTTGATATTCTCCGTGCGACGAAGGGGGCACACGTGGAAGTTCGTTGACAAGGGTCATGAAACTTTTTGAGTCTATCTAACCATTTATGTTATTAATTTTAATCTATTTTTATTATTTTATGAGTTATTAAACATCATCAAAATGGGTCCGGGACTTTATAAACACCCTGTATATATATATATAGAGAGAGAGAGAGAGATTGAATTAATTAATTGAAATTCATTGTAATCTAAATAAATTTCCTTATGCTTGCGCAATAGCTGCAAAGTAATATAATAAGAATTTATTAACTAAGTAATAAAGAGTATATTATCACCCAATATAAAGTTAGTAGAAGTATCTGAATGAAATATTTGAAAAAAAAAAAGAAACATTGAAAACTGAATCCCGAAAAATTTTTTAAAAAAGAAAGAAACTTGAATTTGAATGTTAAAAAATAGAAATGGAAACTTTGTAATTGACAATTAATTAATCAATCATGAAAAAATATTCAGTAAGTAATTATCGTAATTGATCAGGAAATTGGTTGACGTTTCAAAGGAAACAAACCAACCCCGGTTCAGTTAACAATAATTAATAAATGCGAAGCTGTTTCGTCTTTTACTCAAGTAAAAATTATGAAGCCAAATTGGCAATTTGAGTTTAAGTCAAACTTGTAAGTTGAGTTTAATCCAATTAGTTAGATGAATTAAAGTGAATGCGTATAAAGACTTCATTATGAATGAATTATGATTGCATTATGAATATTGCAGTTCCGTTAAGTTAATTAATTTTTTTAGAAATTTTGACATATTATTGACAAATTGAGTAGTAGTAGTAAAAAATGTTTTTGCGAAATTAAGTAATAATAAATACGTTTTCTTCTTTTACGTGAGTAAAGTGTCCCCCGATACCTTCGCTTTCATGCACAATACAAAGCAATTCTAAAAAGCATAATATACAATGCAGTTTTTGCAAAATTAATGAAAACAGAAGTTGAAGAAATTAAAGATATTTATAAATTTGACGAAAACAGAATTTGAATAAATGTAAGATATTGTTACGGATTTTGTATGTATTTAGCTATTTTAATAGAATTATAATTAAAATCGTTTTATTTTGCTGTGCAACGCAGCGCGTGACGAATTGCAAGGAAGGTTGAGCCGGAAAATAAAAGTACAAGAGCGCGTGCATTTAACATTTAATAAATAGACATCTCGTAATTGTTTTTGATATCCAGAAAAATCGAGAAAATACCAGAATGATCTCGTGAATGATTAAAAAGCTTATAAAAGCTGTAGAAAAACACCTCAGCTCAGTTGCTGTTGTTTTAAGCGAACTGTTGTTTACTTAATGCTGTTATTGATTGTAGCGAATTCAGTGTGAGTTCGAATTAGTTTCCCTGTATTTTGAATTTGAGTTCTGTTTATATTTTAGTAGTTTAAAATATAACTACTGTGAGATATTGCGATATTGTACGAATATCTCTGAAGAAATATTTCAGCACTTTTTTTTATTTCCTGTGAAAAGAATAAATTTTATTATGAGAGATCCGAATACTGTCTGTATATATGCTTTTTTTCGTTGTGAACTCTAATTATGAACTCTGACGTTGTGAACTCTGACAAAGTATTGGGGACAAACTTAGGTTTAATATGCAGTTGCTCTGTCCTCCCCCTTCCCCCAAAAATTATTAGTTTATGATAGCAAAAAGAAGAGAAACCATAGTAAGATTCTTTTAAAACGCTTAAGAAATTCTTTAAAATGAATGCCACTCTAAGATAAAATTTTGAATAAATTTATTGATGTGTTTACTACATTTATTGTTTACCTATGGAACTTAGAAGAAGATTTTCATTTATTTATTATCGTTATTTGTGAAAGTTATTTTCGTAGAATATTATAACACTCATATTTCATAGGAATTCAAATACAAATTTTATGTGAATTCCTCCCTTCCCGGATTTCAGCTACATTCAAAATATCTTTCTGATAACACGTTAAATTTAATTTATACTTAATGTACAGTGACATCTATAAGAATTAAGATATTCACAGCTCTGCTTGATTTCAAGGCCATTTTTAGCAGAAATCTGTGTCTTTTAAGGCAAGAGACCGAGAACAACAGGCATAATTATTTATAACTAATATGCTTAAGAATGTTACGCATCAGAATATACAAACAAACATTACTGCTTTTAGTGCAATTAGACTATGAACTGAAATCTGTTTGTTGCAAATTAATGTTTAGCAAAAAATGCTAAAACGAAATATACGTGAAGTTAAGCGAAGTTTTAACTTAATAATTCTTTTCTATGGGATCTCTGAATCAACGTAAACAAAGAATATGAAGTTAGTGGAATATTTTAAAAATCTGTGACATAAAGCAAGATATTTGAGTGAATTTTGAAATGCAGTGAAAAAGACACTTATTTAAAAAATTGGTCAGAAGATAAAGACGAGAAAAATATTATAAAAAATTATTATACAATAGAATTCAATATCTAAAATGACTGAGACTTATACTGTTCGCTTAATCGGAAAGAAACGTTTTCTCTCTTATACTACTTTTTAAGTCTCTTACAGTACATATTGTATTCAAATATATGGCTGTATGCATTTTAGTGGGGAGGAAATTTTAGGTTAAGCATTTTACTCAGATAATACGTTGTTTTAAGAATGCTTAGGGTTTTTAGTGTAGGTCTAAACCTTATTAAAAGTTAATGAATTCATCAATTTACTCATTTCTTTGTTACAAAAACTAATATAGAAAATAATTACTAGTACATTAGGAATGCTGTTTCAGTTTAGAAATATACGTTGTCATTGTGTTTATTTTGAAAGGAATAATGCAATGATCGTGTTTTGCTTGATTACATTTATCTGTCCTAATTCACTGCAGTCAATAAATTTTATGGTATTAAAATAATATAGCAAGAGATATACTGAGAGAATACTGGAAGGGCGAAGCAGTCATAGCTTCTAGATGAAAATTTAAGGGTATTTTTTTAATTACAAATTCCTAGAAAGGAATACGCGAAAGAAAACGTTTGAGAGCCGATGGTATCAACTTAAAAATCTGTGATCATTTAGATAAAATCTAGGGTAGATATATATGTCAGAAAATGCATTTCCTCGAAGGAAAACATTCTATTTCGACATATCGAAGTTCTTCTGTATTTACATAACAATTCCTTTATTTCACACAGATGATAGCTGTGATATTCATCCAGGCAAAGAATTCTCTGCAGCAAAGTCCGAGAGATAAAAATCCCCGTGGCAACGACAAGAACGAGAGGACTGTCATCTTCCCAGTCTGGAACGAGACTGACCATTCACTGCCAGTTTTTCCTGACCCTATCGTTTCCTATGTGGGAAGACAGAGGCCTTTAGCGCCCCCTGTCGACAATTTCGGTCAACCTCTCTGTGCTAAGAGTGCTGATGCCACCTTCTGTGAGAAGGTGGAAAATTATCCCGAGTAAGTACTGCACCAGCAACGACTTAGTTATGTAAGATTTATTCAAACTGACAAAATGATTTTCAAAAGTCTTTCCTTTAAAATCTAATTATCTGGCACTAAAATCATCTGCGATTCAAGTTATCTGCTTTTCAGTTATGCGGAACTTTTCAGTTATCCAAATGCTAGACTGATCTTCAGTTATCCGGAACACCAAATATTCGGGAATTCAGTTATCCGAAACACGTTTCTCTTTCAAGCCAATTAAGTTTGATGCTAATTTATTGTTTAAATTAATTTATATGAAGGGTTGTGACATGTCTGTAGGCTGGCTAAATTGCAGTGGAAATGTAACACAAAAAATGACCCGTTAGATGTATCAGGAATTAAGTAAGCTTAAATTTATATAAGTTTTGGTAAATTAGTAGAAAAACATTTTGCACAGAAAACGGAATCATTAAAACCATCTTATTAATCATGAGAATAATTATATTAATTACAATAATGCTGCAAATATTCATAAAAGTAATCAAGTGAATGCTTTGAAAATTAAATGAATTTAAACTTATACTAATTACATACGTTATTTATATATATATATAAAGAAGAAAGTCTGTGTGTTTGGTTGTCCTCTAATAACTCAGTCACTACTAAAGCTATTGTCACCAAACTTCCTACAATTCTTTTCTGTGTCCTGGAAAAGGTCGACGTCCACTTTTTTCCCCCCAAAAAAGGAAGCTAAAATCAAAGAAAACCTCGGAAAAACGATAATTTTCGCCCTCCTTTTTCCGAGTGGCAACAGTCTCGCAAGCTGGAGATGAAAATCAGCTTTATTTCAAAAGTTGTTGCCACTGCTCGCTTTCAAATCCTAGAGTTTGTTAATAAAAAATTTCTAAGTTTTACGATGAAATAAAAACAGCATTGCCAAACATTAAATACATTATTCCCGATTCCAAAAATTCGTGGGAAACCATTTTGGCTATCCCCATCTTCGTACGACTTTACTCAGCCGAAATATTAATTAAAAACTCTGGAAGCGCTAATTTTCGCACTCATTTCTCCGAGTGGCAACAGTGTGGCGCGTGTCGAAAAGTTTTGCTACTGTTCTCTTTCAAATCGTAGAGTTTGTTAATCAAAAATTTGTACATTTTACAAAATCTATACTTATAAAGAAGAATATCTGTTGGTTTGTTTGTTCGCGTTATTACTTTCTGATCAATTATGATAAATTTTTTGCCACATTTAATCGACTAAAATTGAATATAGGTAAAATATTGGATGGAACTTTAAGCTTTTACGACTATTTGATTAAAAAGACAAAAATAGTCAAAAATCTGCGTGCTGTTATTGCCTGATATAATGAGAGAGAATTAGTTTATTTTTCTATCGAAATTTTTCACGTGAGTTTCATATCGCATCAGACTGAAAAATGTATGACTATGAATCGTATTTTTTGCATCGTTATTAGAGAAGGATTACAGCGATATCGTTCTCTCTGTTGTTAGATGCATTATTCTCAATCTGACTTAACTGACATCTGGTACTTCTGCTTGTTAAGAAACAAAATAAGAATTTAAATCATTAAGAAATGGGTTATTGCATTTAAAACTGTAGATTTATTGATCAGTAACATATAGATTAAAATTTACAGATAAAAGATATTATGTTTTACCGATGGCAACACTCTAAAAGCTGCGTATGTGTAAGATAAATTGAATATCTGATGGTTTATTCAATGGCAATGCTTTTTAAGTCTCATGAATCCTAAATGATTTATGGCATAACGAAACGGAAATGCCCCCAAATTTTTAAAAATCGGTGATGAAGCCATTTATGTATATATGTATGTATGTATGCATATAATGATTTTCATGATTTCTTTGAGCTAATTTTCATTGAGTATAATTTCACAAAAATATTTAATAATTTACTAAGAACCGAAAGTAGTTTTTTATTTTCCCACTAATTTAATTAATCGTTATAGTAGTGAATGCTTCAGCTCATTGTACAATTTCTTTGACGTGGCAACTACTTTTATTTATGCTCCGAAAAACCTGAAAAGAAGAAACTCTGCTTTAAAGCATGTTATTTCTCAGTGTACAAAAGCATCTTATTGTTTCACAATTATACACGCAAATATGAGATACCAATCAGCTTATATATTTTCTTCAGATCTTTTGAAATATAGCTATAGTACTTCTATTTTTCATTATACATTTGCGGTGCTGATATTAGTTCAAATATCAACAAAAAAATGGAAAGTTTCTGTGTTAGTTGCATGTTATATAGCATTAAAAAATCTTTGATACATTAAAAAAACCCGTAAAATGATTAATTAGCTATATCATGAGTTAAATGCATTTTTATTTAAATCAGTCGAATTAAAAAGTAAAAAAAAATATTATTTACAATGGCATTTAATGCTTTTAAGTCGCTCTGTTTTTTAATCAGTAACAGATAGGTTAAATATGAAAAGTAAACACCTTACAGTTTGCCAAATGGCCACACACTGAGAAGCTTTTTTATCTTAAGATCTTTAAAGTTTTTTATGCCTTATTTATCTGGAAGATAAAAGTTTATTTATGGCTATAGTAACATAACCCTTTTAAATAGATCGGTTAATTGATTAAATCTAGAAGATAAATAGCTTATTTTTGTCGAATTGCAATATATTTGCCTGCGGAAGGTTTCATTTCGAGCTGTGGCAACACAGTGCTTTTGAGTCGGTGAGTTTGTTAATCCAAATTTCATCAAGTTTCCACAAAATATGAAATAAAATAAAAAACGTAAATTTTAACTGTCTTTCAGTTATCATTAGTGTGATAATCTTAATCTGATATCACCAAATAGTGATTACTAATAGAGTTATAAAAGTGAAAAAATGTATAACGTAATTATAAAAAAATTGTAACGTTTTTAATTAGATAAATCATAAATTAAATGTATTTTTATTTAAATTAATCATTTTAAAAGGTTAAAAAATAATAGCATTCATAAGAACAGCATTTACTGCTTTTATACAACTTACTTTGTTACTTAATAATTAAATTCGGAATATAAACATTTTGGCTAATGGCAACGGAATCGAATGGATGCGTGAATCAAAGCAAAATCGTGTTTTGAGACTAATATCATTTTTTTTGGAATAATAGTAATAACAATAATAAAACTCGAAATTCTAAATTTAACCTTAGAGGTGCACATGTTCGAGTGGAAGACTACATGTGTTCAAAGTGTGGTGGTTCTAGATTTTGTTTTCTCACAATGGCGAGGAAAAATTAAACACCTAGATTCCTTCATTATTCAGTAATGGAGAGTTTACGGTTCGTTTCAGAATTTCATTAAGACAATTCATTCTCAAACTTCCACGCGCATTCCATCGCTTTCTTGTAATATGATATATGTCTATTGACCCAATTCTTCGAGTACAATCAATTTTCCCTTCGATTTATCACCTAAGAGAGTTTTCTTGACCATTTCGAAACTTCCAGAGGAATAAGATAAGAACAACAAGTCAATACTCTAAATTTGTTTTTTCACTATAAGCATGTGAATATTTTTTGTTACTTTTTTTTTGCGGTTTGTGATTAAAGAGTGTTTTCGCGCAACATTTCCAGGCGGGAGATCCGAAATGCCATCAACTACTCTTCGGATGAGTTCAAGGAGCTATTCGGCACCCTGACCATCAATCCCCGAAAGATGTCCCCGGGAGACGTGTCCGAGGAAACGGTCTGTCCCCAGCAGTCTCGCCTTTTCTACCCCAAGGCGGCGGTGAATGAGAATGAGCAATGGGCCTTTGTGGTCAACGATGTGGACTACGTCCAGGCGGTCATGGCCGAGATGTGCGAGTAAGTTGGAGAACAGTTTTGACTTTATTTAATCTGAAATGCTGCGCTTTATGAAGAATTTTTTTAAACATTTACACTATACCGGTGTTATTGTTATTATCATTACTATTTATGTTTTCGCCATAGGCCACTACACGGAAAAGAGGAATGCCCTCATGGAGGACTTTTTAAGGGATACTGCCTCGTATTAACACGTTACACATGGAAAAAACCATAAAAACGCCCATTCAAATAACCCTTTCGCGGGATTCGAACCTCGGACCGAACTACCAATCTTCAGACTTTACCACTCAGCCGCTGGTGGGCTATACAGGGTGTTAGAAATCCATTTTACAGTTAAGTCCCGATTAACTGGCTAATAACTTAGACGAAATTTATCATTCACTAAAAATTAAATTGAAGTTAAAAAACACAGAAAACAGGAATACGATCAATAAAAAATACTGTTAAAAGTCTACTTTTGTTTTCAAGGAGATTAATATGGAGGATAAATTAATTCATTTGGTTACATAAATGAAATCAGTTTTCGAAACAGAAAGAATACACTTTAAATAATGGAAGAAAAGTATTTTTAGACAAGAAGAAACACAATTGGAAATAGCATTAAAGAACAACATTTAAGAGAGAATTTGAATAAAGTTTCCGAGTTCAAGGGCACATAAAAAGGTCGGCTGAAACTTTTTGTTTTTAATAGTTCGGTATTTATACATTCCCGATTACGTACAAACAAATCTGACATTGGAAATAGCTTTTAATTAGGGTATAATAGATAAAACTTTCTGAATTAAGATAAATTTTATTTTTGAGTTGAAAATTTAAATAAAATGTTATTTTTTTCTTTAAGCGGGTTAGTAAAATCTGATTTAAATGAATTTTTTTAATATCTGATAATTTATTTTTGACAAAATCCTGAAAAAAGTCTCTAATAAGGATAAAGCATAAACGACTAAGCTCGCTTTCTTCATCCAAATACATATTGTGACATTATTTACGTAATTATTCGGGAAGCAGAGTCCGATTTCTTATGAAACATAAACCATCACAGATTTTTTTTTAAAAAAACTTTTCTTAGTTAATTCCTTATTTGTTTCTCTATTTTTCTGCCATATTTGTTTAAACATTTATCATAACATTCTACAAGCTTTTGTTTGTCTTAAGTAAAAGACGTTTACTGCTGTGAGGATAACCAATCTTGAACTGATTCTTTCACATCGCCATCCGTGGCGAAGCACTTCCCGCTAAGAAACACCTTTAGGTAGCGGAACAAGTGAAAATCACCCGGCGCCAAGTCTGGATAATATGCCCGCAACCTTAGAAAATTAATAGAAATGAAATGATGGGTGGTCAATCTGTTCCCATCCGAAAGATCTGATCAGATTTTGAGTGTGAATGGCAGAATGTGGTCTGGAATTGCCATACAGAAACAAAACTACAGATGTCAGAAGGCCACGTTACTTATTTGGTATTGTACATCTAAGTTTGGTCTAGGTAGACCAGTAAGAAACTGGATTTATTCTTGTTCCGTGCTCCACAAACTGGATTAACAAGACTCCATGTCTATCCCAAAACACATTTGCCATAACCTTTCGTGTTGAGACTATCTGCTTGGCCTTGACTCTGACTGGTGATGCCGGAGACGCCATTCCAGTGATTGACATTTAGACTCTGGGTTCATGTGAGAAACCCACGTCTCATTCCCTGTAACAATTCTCTTTAAAATCCAATCACCTTCCTTATGATATCGGTCCAAAAAATCAAGAACAAGAGCTATTCTTTTCATTTGGTGTTCTTCATTAAGCAGTCTGGAAAAACTACTTGCGCAGAGTTTGTGAAATTGCACCTTTTCAGAGACAATTTTACACAAAGTTCTTCCACCCATATTCGGAAATTCCAGCGGCAAATTTGAAAATATGAATCGTCGGTCTTCACGAATCTTTTATTGATGGCATTAACCAAATTTTCTGTGATCACTGATAGTCGAGCTGATCGCGGTTCATTATGGACATTTTTTCGTCCGTCCTTGAAAACTTTCACCCACTTACACACTTTGCTGTTGCATTGGAGACATGCACGTCGCTTATCTGTCGATGAATTTCCGCTGCTGAAACGTTCCTTGCTGTCAAAAACCGAATCACCGACCGTATTTCACAGTCGGGGCTAACCAATTGTTTTAAACATTTTGAACTGACTGTACGCAGCACATTAGCAGCAGCAATACCAGTGCAAATGGCACAAGCAAGACATGTCGGGAGTCGGTACGCTTGCGTTTTTCAATGTTCGCGCAACATTCGATTAACTACGGCGAATCGGCTCTTACTTCCCGAATTAATCCTCCTACTAATTATTGGTGTTATTCGCCGAATTTTTCTTTTCCTTCTTGCTCTTTACGCTAATGATTTGTGATTATGAGTTTTCCATTGTTCTGTGACAAACAACGTTCTTTTCGCACATGGCTTTGCTAATTTGCAACTCGATTAATCTGGAGTTGACGATATTTATGATACTCCTGGTGCAAAACAGCAATAGTTTCAAAATACTTGAATTTCAAATTCTTAGTGGCATATCTCACTTGATACAGTGCCTAAAATCAGTCCTCGGGCCTCCAAAGAGGTATAACAGTGCATCTAAGACGATAATGGAAGTTTAGACCATTTCGTCTTTGAATACGCATCTGCTCAAAGATTTGAACTTAACTCCGCCTGTTTTCAGCTCACCATAAAAACTGTTGATTGGTTTACAAAGTCTGAAAGCGTAATGAAACAAACTGCTACCCTACAATCCCTATATACATCTTATATGTGCGTGTCATTTAACTTTGGTATTCTTAAAACTTACTACAGCAGCTACCACTTAATGTAATTACGTTTGTCCATGGCTATTTAACCGAATAATAACATTAAACGATGAGAAAAAAGTATCCTTTGAAATAGCAGTGGAATTTAACGAACTAATACAAATATAGCTAGAAGTATATAAGTGATCACCTTCGGAGAGTTTAATTTACAAAAATTTAAGCGTGCTTATAAACTGTTCATTAATGTCTTTAATGCAAAAGTTCATTTATGAACGGTTCTTAACGCTTCTGGAAATTATTTGACTGATGCTCTACCCCTAATCTTAATTTTTGGAGGGTATCCCTTATTTGAAGAGAACTTGCCAATGTAAAATTTAAAATTAGGTAAAAAATCAACCTTAAGTTTAAAATTAGGCAAAAAAAAATCAACCTTAGTTTGGCATAGGTGCTTTCAAGGAATTTTTTTCAGGGATAAAACTGTTCTACAGACATGTTTTTACTCTTAAAGAAGAGAGACCATCTGATCCCCTGAAAATCGATAGAATTATTGACAATACATACAAAATGCTTTGGTACTAATCGCCAGGTTCAAACTACTCGCATATAGTTTGTGTGTGGCTTCCGTATCTCCGCCATTTCTTTTAATATGACATCAAAAGTATAACTTTCCCACAGGATTTCTGCCACATGAATTCCGAAAGATATGACTCGAGATGATGTCGAGCCGTGCCCCTTTGCTTTTTCTTTTGCCATTTAACAGCGCATCACAATATTTCCACATTTTGGGTGTGAGCACCGGTTTGCTGGATCAAAACTGAATTTGTGATTAACAGTTAAATGGCTGCAAACCAGTCTTTTCAAGCTTGTCTGTTTTATAGGTTCGCTGGCAAACTGAAAACCTGCATATTCTCGATCCTCCCACTACGTGGTCTACAGTCGTTGATGTGAGTGTGCTTACTTCCCGGTTCGGAACTTGGAACAAGAAAGCGCTCGCTACTTTCACGGCATAACCCGCCGAATAGCCACTGTAGCAGAAGTACCCTGCCAGCGTTGTTCTTAGCCGCTGGAAAAAACTATCGTCAGTTTCAGCTATTTTTCGAGGCCCACCTATTCGTCCTTTAGGTTGTTGAAGTAAACACAATGAACAAACCTCTCTTATAGATTTGTTCCAGTCAATCGTGAGGTTTTGGCAGACGTTAAGCTGTTTATCGCACCATTTAAGCGACTTTAGTTCCTCTCTCTGCCCAGCAGTAGATGAGACGCAGCGCTGTTAAGAACGATATTCTGGAATCAGGTGTCGGATCGAATGCTCCTTTTTGTGTATAACGTTTCACGTTGCACCTGCACATACTTTAGTTCCCATATAATTTCATTTTGTGGCCATTTACTCATACTCGATTGCGAGATAATGTATCTTTTTTCCGGAAAATCGATACGCCATCTTCCTCACTCCCCGATAAGTTAAAAATTATCACTAGAAGTCGAAAGTGAAGTGAAAGTATCATTTTTTACATAAATAAAAAAAAACGGAAAAAGACCATAATAATTTTAAGCGGCTTACATAATTTGACTATATGATATCACGTGCTTTACATAATTTGGCTGTTTATCGCGGGGGCCCTGAAAATCAAGTAGTGCCAATGCTTCTTCATAGTTTTAGGGTCGACTCAGAAAAAATCTATATTCGAAGAAAACTTCATCACTGTTTAGTCTTCTATATACATAGGGGCACTAAAAATAACCGGAATGACATCGGAAACTCAGTTTTGAAATTACGGATCATGTGACTAGGCCTTATTAGGCCTTGCAATTTCTACTACTTAGGCATTTGGCGATTAGAACTCAGTCGCCAAATGTTGAGTCAGTCTGAGTAGAACGGCTCGTCCTCAGTGTTGCTATGTTTGATCTGCTCGCAGCGTCCTTTTCTTCCCTTTTTTAAGTACGCTGACAATAGACAAAGATTACATCAAAATTTTATTTATTCCTTTGTGTTTCGTTGGAAATAAAAATAGCTGGGACCATTGTTATGCTTTAGTGACTCTTTGAATAAATCTCAGGTGCACAAGTTGTTTTTCTAGATTAAAAAGTACCGACATATCAAATGAAAACTGCTACTACTTGAACTTTTATTCAAGGGCGGAAATGAGGAAAATACTGAGAAAGTGATTTCTGTCCAACAAGTTAACTTCTTGAGGAAGAAAAATACACAGTTTATCTCTCTCTCCTGCTTCTCACCAAACCTTCGTTTTGCTCAACGTGACATATTTCTATTTCCACGGATAAAGAAAGCGATCAGGAAGTAATTCAATGCTTTACAAAAGTCATTCCTTGATGCAGAAGTGGGGCAAAAAATATGTTGCTTGCTTTGAATAATATTCCATCTCAACAGTTCCATAACACTTTTCATGTTTCCAGCAATAGACAAAGTGCCGTAAAAAAATGGATCGATACTTAAAAGAGGCTGATATATGTTAGTGTAACGTATATAATTACTTAAAGTAATTCCTATTACTTTTAGGAGTTAAGTAACCACTGTCATATGTTAGCATTTTACAGCTCGATTGGGGCTGGCTGGAAAAATTCAATCCCCAAACTTTAAAAAAACGCATTATGTCTATATACAGTTCAGCGCTGCGGTTGCAGTTTTAGAGAAAATGCCGTAAGGGATATAAATTAAAGGTTTAATTTGGTTTATTTGATTATGGTAAATCACCAGATGACTTATCCGCCTAAGAGGACTGATGCCTTAGTGGCCGACTGTGAAAGGTAAACTGGCTCGTATACACATTGCATTCTTCGTTGTTTCTTATATTTAAAAGTCTAATGGCTCACCAGCGACGGAGCAGTAAAAGTCGCTAAATACGGGTAGTTCGCTCCGGGGTTCAAAACCCACCAAGCAACTGGCTGCGTGGGAGTTTTCGTCAAAGAATATGTACTGTTAAGAAGGAAAACTTCGCAGAAGCAGAAGTGGCTCCCTTCCAACGAAAAGGGAAACAACTGCTCATGCGTGAAATATCTGTCGCCAAAAAGCGCCAAAGCTCGAAGCTGAATGTCGAAGTTGGTTTGGACAGGTTCGACCGTTACGTTTAGCAAGAGTTTAAACAAAGAATAGGTTCTTTGGTTTCAAGTAGCGATATGGACAATGGAAGTTCAACAGCCAGTGAAAGTGAAACTTCACCTAATATTTCATCATTTCCGAGTTTAAATTATCGCGACAAGTCAAAGAACGATTCATCTTAACCCGTGTTCCTCAATTTCCTATACACGTCGCGGAGGGGGAAAATGTCGGCTAGGTACCAAAGAACCGGCACATCACAGAGGGGAAATTCTCGCCAACAGATTCCGTCGCCAAATCCCTTGGCGAATGTTCCCTTTTCTTTGTAGCGGCGTTGTAGACAAAGTGGTTTACATTACGTCTATGGAGCCTTTCCTTCTTTAAATAGAGGTTCTTTGGTTTTCGTGGTTTTCCCAATGCGTATACGCGCCAGTTTTCTTTAGAAAGTCCTCCACTATTGAATTGTGCATTAGCACGCAAAGGCGCATTGAGTACGTTCCTGTATTTAGCGCAGTTTTCATCAAAGAATTACAAGTCAAAATAACTATAAATCTTTATTTTAACGAGCATGAGAATTTCGCTTAACTTAGGTAAAACACGAATTAAAGTAATAATCTTCACAGACATCAAAACTTGAAGTATTGAAAAGAATGACTTAGATAGAATCACAGTCAGTCCTAACGATCATCAGCTTACCTATTTTAGGCAATAAAAAAGAGCATACTTTGACACAGTATCTAAAAGAGAAAACACTAACTGAATGAGATCTTTTGGCCCAGGTACAAGTAGCTAAGGTGAGAATCGAATGCGAACACCTTCGCTTTCTCTCGCCGATATGTATCTTGGCGCACGTTCGCTTTCTATGCTTTTGAGTTTCATTATGCAAAAATACCTAAATTTATACATCCACGAAGGCATCCCTCTTCTTAGGCAGATAGCCCCTCGTATGCTTTGCCGTATAACTAAACCAAACCAAACCTGACTTCACAACATTTAAGGACCTTCAATATTCCCGTGGTACTGAAATCTTTCTCACTTGCGCCAAATAAGCCACTGCGCCATTCATAAGCTACTGCGGAGCGTCTATTTAATTGTGTTGCCTGGGTGCATGAAAATCTACTGAAGAGACTTAATTGCATGTTAATCTTAGGAAGGCGAATGAACTTATGGATCTGATCTGATTCAGATCAGAGGGATTAGTACGAAGAAGAAGAAAAACCAAACTTAAAACTTTAATGATGTTAAATCATGTGAACGCGTGACAACTTTAATGCAAGTTAACAATGTCCTTGCAGGCTCATCTAGGTAAGCTACACCTGTACTGCTAACCTGCTCTCTTTTAAATTGTGGGACAGATTTTTGCTGCGGACATGTAAACTTTTTCTTCAAGATAGTTGGTAAAACAGGATTCGTTGCAGTGGGGTACAGCCGAAAATATTGCGGACGTAAACGTCGCAGAGAAAACAACGCAAGGCGAAAACGTCGTGGTTCAAAACATCGTGGGAGAAAAGAAAGCATCTCAGTTCTAAAACATCGTGGTACAAAATGTCGTGGGAGAAAAGAAAGTAGTTCAAAAACTTCGCAGTTTATAAACATCATCGTTGAAAATATCGTAGTAAAAAATACAGCACCTACAAATCATGGCATGACGATAACATCGCACACATGCGTTTTCCAGGCTTCAGAAGTTGTAAATGCATGTTCACATAAAGGTTTGGAAGCATAAAAAAAGTTAACGACTCTTTAAAAATAAACGAAAACAAAACAAGATAGAATTTTCACCAAAATAATATCAGATTAACAAACGTGAAAGAAAGTAATTTCATATTAACTAAGCGATTTTTATAGATGTAACCTCTTGCACTTATTTATCTTTCTTTTTCTATACATTTTTAAACTGTATTTTTCACGAAACATTATAAGTAAAACTTTATTTATTAATGACCTCTTTTAATTAACTATGTAAATTTAAAATTCTATTAAGGGCTACAAGTTGCATTAATTTTCTAGTCATTTTCAATTTTTAAAGACTTAAGTTTCCTTATTACTTTTTTCTGCAAAAATTTTTTAGTTCTTTCAAAAATAGGAAACATAAAAGTAAAAATATTCCTCTTTCCTTCTTGCCGTGCCAAATCATTATGCGAAAATGCATTTACAGCTTTTAAAACTGAAAAATGCATGTGTGGGATGTTATCATACGATGATTTGCAGGTACTTTATTTTTTACCACGATATTTTCGACGACAATGTTTTTAAACTGTGGAGTTTTTTAACCATTTTATTTTCGACGACGATATTTTGTACCATGATGTTTTAGAACTGAGATGTTTTCTTTTTGCTTTCTTTTCTCCCACGATGTTTTAGAACTGATATGTTTTCTTTTTGCTTTCTTTTCTCCCACGATGTTTTAGAACTGAGACGTTTTCTTTTTGCTTTCTTTTCTCCCACGTGTTTTAGAACTGAGATGTTTTCTTTTTGTTTTTTCTCCCACGATGTTTTAGAACTGAGATGTTTTCTTTTTGCTTTCTTTTCTCCCACGATGTTTTCTTTTTTGTTTTCTTTTCTTCTACGATGTTTTGTACCACGATGTTTTAGAACTGAGATGTTTTCTTTTTGCTTTCTTTTCTCCCACGATGTTTTAGAACTGAGATGTTTTCTTTTTACTTTCTTTTCTCCCACGATGTTTTGTACCGCGACGTTTTTACCTTGCCTTGGTTTCTCCGCGACGTTTTCTTCCGCGATGTTTTCGGCGGACATCGTTGCAATGGCAGGTCTGCCTCATCTTTTCACACGCTCATCACAAAAGGGACTGAATCTCAGACTCAAAGGGAATAAATCACAAGTGAATATCAAGCTTATCACAAAACTGCATAATTTTCAATTGTGCTGGAAGTGGTATTGCAAACTTGCGCCTTGATTACATTGCACTTCAGTTACATTCTCAAACTCGAAATATTACTGCTCTTAAGTGCTTCAAACGGCAATTACGCGCTGACCTTTTTAATTCACTTTCTTACTTCCCGTTTTCTTTTACGGGATTTTTCACTTTCTTACTTCCCGTTTTCTTAATTCCCGTTTACGACTATATCGTATAAGAAATGATAACTTTTGACAGGAAATTTTCATATGCCTTACTATCACCATTCTGTCCAACTTCTAGAAAGGCCACGGATATTCTAATAATCGACGGATGGAACCGAATATACTACATACAGTTTCTGTACCAGGCTCGATAAAAACATAAATAATGCAATTAATGAGGATTTATAAGTAAAAATGTAAGCTTCACCTTGAATAGTTCGGAGATAATCATATTATCAAAAAGGCATCCGAGAATTTCAACTATCTTTATCTACAGAATTAATAATATACATAAGTAATATAAGTGATATACAACAAGTCTCTGAAAAGGAACCGCTTACATTATTTTTATTTTCTACTCATTCTACAACTCTGCAGAGATTCCTTGTCAGTCACAAAACATAAACGCATTCTTTGAGCGCTCTTTGAGCGTAATGAGTTTTTAATCATGCATGCCATCTACTGGTCAGTTAATGTCACTTTCATGTACTAATGTATTCAGTTTTTAGCAGACTCTGTACAGTTATACATGCGTAGCTACTGAGAACCGTAAATATTTTCAAGCACAATTTTTGAATTTTTTAAATTTTTGACTTAAAAAATCTTCTGCTCCCTTACGTTACAGCTTTGCAGAGTCTGATTATAATTAATTTATTTTTTTCTTCTAGGAAAGAAGGCAAGGCTTGTTCTTTCTTGGATGGTGCGTTACCCTCAGGCGTCAGCTCCCGTTGTAAGCAAAAATACGCTTATAAGAGGCTACTGGCTCTTCATCCTAACCAGAAAAAGACTTACACAGACGCTTTCAGGTTTCCCTCATGCTGCGTGTGTTTCGTGAAGAGACCTTTCGTTCTGTCCAGGACTCGCGCCATCAAAGTGGAAGATAAAGTTCCTGACGCCGAATGACAGTTGAGAACATACATACTTGCTCTAGTACATTTTAGTCTTTTTCTCTGAAATAACTATCTCATCGTTACACAGTTTTTTTCCTGTTTTCACTTTTGCATCCTCATCCTCTTTGTCTCACCGAAATATTTTCCTACACTCTATTTAAGATTACAGTTTAAGCTTTTATCTACATAAGCAATAAATAGCAACATGAGGAAAACGAATCGAGAGCCTCGACTCAATTCAGCAGCGGACGTACTACAGTTACGAGAGAAGCTAGAGGAAGAGGAAGTGACCTTGAAACGACTATTTTCATGTAATAGAATTGCAGTGTTTATGCTCGTTGGAGTTGAGGAATAATCTAAAAATTTTTTTTTGGAATTTGGAAATTCAAGGTCTAGAAATTTATTTAAGAGTTTTCACATTATCAAGCTCTCAAGTCATTCATATCAAGGGATTTTCAATCTGCTTGAACGTTGATGTGATATAACAGATAGATGTATGGTATCCTACAAAAGTGATCGGGTTAATTTTAATCCCCAAAAATGCTCTAAAAAATTTCAAATGCTTAAACAAACACCAAAGAAGATTTTTCACTTTACATAATTTTCTATTTCTTTTTAATATTAATTCAAAAATAAAACTGTGAGCTTTATAATTAACACTACCTTTTTTTAACATAGAAAATTACATTAAAATGTATTCAAGCACAACCGAAATTAAGACACATATACTAATGAACATGTAATAATAAATGTAAGTTTGTGACGTTATTTTGCATCAAACTAATAGTCAACATCTAAAAATTATCTGCATGCATTTTTCAGACAACATTACTGAATTTTTGGACAAGAATTTCTGCTATTTATGTTTTTTAAATCACAACTGCTTCAAGAAAGCATATGAGGTTAAAAATTCGTAATGAAGCATTTAAAATGTTCTGATATAATAAAACATTATTCAAAGCATCGCAGAATCCAAAATGAAGAGGCGAAAAGACATTTAAAAAGGACCCTTTGAATGTGTCCTTTTGAACTCGTACACACTAGCGCAGGACAAATTTGAAAGACTTTCAATGTTGTTTTGTCGATACAGCCAATATCGTCAAAAATATAACTGTAATAGGAAACTTAGTGTTCCCAAACGTGCAGCAGAAAGTTATTTGATCTTGTAAAGTAGACCTTAATTCAATGGTTATTTTAAAAATAAGAACCCTATCTGCTGAATATAACGGGCGAGAAGCAAGGGAAACATTCTTTACGAAAAAGAGAAAACGTCAGCTTTCTTTCTGAGATTGTGTGTGAAATAAGAACTCTAATAACATAAATTTGGGGACACTATTGTTCAAGTTAGTTAACATCTTCGGATGGAATGGTCAATTTGTTATACGAAGGGAAACGAGAATCTAATAAACGTACTTCTATTGCTAACTGAAAAAAGGTAAAAGTGTAAAAAAGTAAAAAAGGTAAAAGTTCTATTGCTAAGTGAAAAAGATAAAAGTGGTAGTGGTAAAAGGCATTTGTTGAAATCATAACCTAAAGTTATTGGTAGTGCAGCTGCCGAGTATAAACACAATGATATTTCAAAATTTGAAACCATCAGCACAAAACTTGACTTATTATGGTAATCTCATAATTCACCGAAACTGTGATCGATAAGAACGAACAATATTTGATTGCTGTTTAATTGTATCGAAATAATTAGAAATTTTCTCAGTGTCTAGATTTAAATTCTGTCAAGCATATTTGATAAAACTGTAAAATAAAAGAATATTAGTGATACAAGATGCATAGAGAAAAATTAGTCCCAAAATATAGTTACATTAAGAACATTAACCTTAAAATCTAGAACATGAAGTCGCGTTACCAAAGGTAAGATTAACCAACTAAAAAGTGAATAAAACATTTAATTTTTTCCTTCCTTGTACAAAATAATGGAAGTATTGTTTTATTCAATGGAACAGTAAACATCTGATCACTTTTGTGGACATTATATTTTATTCTAATATGTATTATACTATTTATATCAAACTTTTACGATATTATTTTATGAAATGTATATAAAATAATTACAGAATAAAATGGCAAGTAAGAAACCTTAATCTTCTTGTGTATTTTAATCACTTGGCTCAGTTATTAGTGTCTGATTACATTTGCAAGACACTACACACCTAGCTATTAAAATTGTTACACCGTGAAAGAAAACACTTAGCTAAATCTTAATTATTTTTTGAATGCGTTGTAAACGAAGGATGAGATAATTAAAATTTCAGGCAGTTTTTAGGTCTAGAAATTGCAGAATTCGTACCGAAAGCATCTGACTTTGGCAATAATAGCAGTTGTTATACGGGAGAGAATTGAGTCTTTGGCTCAGCGTTGAGACTTTGGTTGGCAGATATGAATGAGTATCACAGTATATGTGATTTTGTTCCATGCTAAAATTCATTCGTCATACTGCCTCACAGGTGTTGTCGTGCCAGTCTCTATACAATCATTGAGCAGATAACTTCAATTGGCGAGAGATCTGGAGAAAGCACTAGTCAAGTCAGAGCTCGAACACTTTATGTACTGGGAAATGTAGGACAGCATGGAAAACACGCAGTCTTACGTCGCCATGTTGAAAAGAAGGATTGCAGACTCCGAAGTTGCAGCATGACCACAGGCATTAAAACTCAGTGAATGTAACGGCGGCCGGTCAAAGTACTGGATGTGCGGATTAGAGATGAAAGGCAACTGATGCCATGAATCCAGGTGATGGATCGGTGTGACTCTGGAAGCAAGCTTCTAGCTTTCGCTTGTGCCTTCATACATGCATAAGATCATTATGATTTCTGTAAGGAAAAGTGGGATTCGTCAGAAAAGCAGACGTCACATAATTGATGCGTCCATTTACTTCGCAGAACGCTTCATTTCAGTTGGTAATTCTTGAACTGTAACGTCAAGAAAGGCTGAAGCAACGGTTGCCTTGCTGACAATCCTTGTAATTTAGTTGCAATAGTCGCCACATCGTACGTTAGGATACTTGGTATTGCGCAATGTACCGTTTCCTGATCTAGGGTACACGATAGGACCATACGATCCCTAACTGCTATGCTGACAAGATGTTCAGTAGTCTAGGCTGTTAATAAGCGAGAGTCGCTCAAATCCACAAGTGATTTTGTGTAGCCATTCTGAAGCCATCGATTACAAATTTGTAATAATAGTTATTAGATGGCAACTAACGAGAGCAGTAGTTGCGCGATATGAGATTCTGCAGTCATGCTTGGGTACGATTCTCCCGCGATCGTATTGTGAAGTATGTTGGATGATTTCCTTCTTCATATACGGCTCATAACAGGACCTGCAACAAAAAATGAGAGAGTGAATTCGATCTTTTTTTTCTGAATGAAAAATCTATGTTCAGTCTGCCTCTCTATACTGCATCGAGGTGTCATTATTGTTGCTTGTAATGTGCGTATGACGTGAGAAGTGTTAATCATTTAAATTTATGTTTTACTTTTCATGCAAAATTTAAGTTTGTTGTGCGTTTCTTTCATGGTGTCCCGATTTTAATGCCCAGCAGCACTAGACTATTACTTCAGTTTTTAAAAACTGTGTTTCTTCTTTTTTTCTTTTATTCTCTCTCTCGCTATTCTCTTTCTTTGTGTTTGTTTTTAAATTCTGCAGTATAGCAGGAAAAGGGACAATGGCCAAGATAAAACAGTAAAATAGAAAAGTTTTTGGTGGTATTCATACCTAGGGACGCAATTTTATCAAGGTGCTATTTTCCGAAAGTTTAAAAAATTTTACGAGATTTCACGAATGCCAAACTACTGTGCGAATATTAATTTAGAAGTCAAATAGCAAAAATCAGCGTTATATTTTCAAAGGACTAGTTTCGATGGTTTTACCGAACCATCATCCTCAGCTGCAAAAGCCAATGATTTTTGTTATTTGACTTCTAAATTAATATTTGTTCGGCGTGTTATTGTATTTTAATTACTCTACGAATGTTCAGTATATTTACGTATTCCAGATACTTTTCTATTGTTTTTAACATTATACTTTTGTATTACTATTATAATATTTTTTGCCTTTATATAACTTTTATAACAACCTTTAATAGAATAGATGAGAAAAATATACTGGGAAGTAATCCTATTCTAAAATGCAAAGCTGAACTTTGAATCTTGAATATTTATCTAGTTTTCCTACAGTCCTTGAATAGTAGAAAAAATTTTTTTTCAAGGTTCCATAAAAGTTCCATGCTATTTTCTTTCAAGATTAACAAATACTTTGATGATCAAATTCGCTGGAACAACCTTGTATTTGGCGTACATTTACTAAAGTTGTAATTAGTAAATGTACGTCAAATACAAGGTTGTTCCAGCGAATTTGATTGTCACATTGGCGTGTTTCTCTTCTATTGTAAAATACTCTCATGGTTAATCAGTGCTGTTATTTGTGGAAAACCCTGATGTCGGCTCACTTTGCTGCTTATTACATAAGGATGGTCATTGCACACCGCTATCTCAACCTCACAGAAGCTGTTAAATGATCTTGGGACGTTGCTGGGGTGTAGAAACTAAGAATTATACCACTAAGCAAAAGTGAACTTCTGCCATGTGTGTATGTCAACACGAGATCTGACTGATTGCCAAATCACTGCACATTCTTCCAGACACGTATCCAGTGTTTCCTAAATCCTTCCAGTGCTTACTAAATCAATGCAAATTCTATGCTTGCAAATTCATAATGCGAAAACTCTTAGAAGAGATGGGAATAAACATATTAAAAATTTCATGACCAATATCCTCTGTAAAGTCTGAAAATTAATAACTGCGAGATTTTCTCTTATGTCTTAAGAGATTGCGTCTAGATCAGCATGTGCTTATGATATTAACTGATACGGAACATCTAAAAGTGTCCAAGGAATTCTGCTATTTGCAACCTAAGCAGAGAATTCAAAGCATGCATTATGTTAGATCAGTATTATTTCCAGCTAAATAAAAATATGATTTACACAAACCGCAAATTTACTACTTTTCTACCCCTAGATAAATGTACTGCTGAAATCATACGATTATATGTTCTGAACTTTAGAAAAGCGGACACAGCGGCATTGAAGCAACTAGGAAAAAGGAAGAGACGTCAAAAAAACTATAAGCATGGCTACCTGGTAGGCGGAAGTGACGTTACAGAAAAGCTGAACAGTCGTTATGGACTCAGACTCATACATTGCGAAGTGTTAGAACACAATATGATTCCTATTGCTCAGTTACCATCTAGTTAAACACTGAAGTAGTGAGAGAAAGAAGAGCGTTAGCGCTATCTGTCACCAACTGCATGAAACTCGAGAATTTCCTCTTTCCATCTATTCATTATTCAATCAAATTGGAATAAAAGCTGAATAGTTATGATTCTTTTTTAAAATCGGATGATCGGTTTTGAAACACTGTATAATGGCAAAAATCTATAATAGGAATAATATTTACTAAAAAAAATTCTTCATTGAGGTGCATAATATATGATACTCGAAAGATAATAATGCTCGAATTGTAATAATGCTGGAAATGTTCATAAAATTTCCAGTAAGATACATTATAATTTAAATTGCATTTTAAAATTCCATGATCTAGAGAGATTACTGTTATAAAAAATTCAAATATGATTTTCAAAGGCCACTGAACAACGGATCCAACAGAATGATATACATTGATGTGAGACGACACAAAGCCTTAATGCAAAAGAGCAAGAAATTCAGGTAATAGGTGATCCGGATAATTAGAGATTCTCCGCTTAATTAACTCTTTTGTGGTGATCACGTCTCAAAAGCAATCACTTTTATAAAAGACCAGTGTTCCTGAAAACATAAATAAACACAGGAATTAAATATCGCCATTTTAAAACAGCTACCTCAGTTGAGATAAAAACTCTCCGAAACCACGAATAGTCGTATTAGCAGTGGCGGCTCGTAATAAGCACTGTGGAAATGTAGCACACCCCCTGTTTCCACTTATTATTATTTTTAATATTTAATATAATGAGCTCTTTTTTCTTTATACTTCTACAATATATAATCCTTAAACTTAATGTCAGTAGCCATCCTCCAGTTTATGAAAAAGGTACGAAAGTTTTTGTATGGAACTGCGTTTCACAAGGCTGTTCTACGCAAGCACGCACAGAAAGCAGCACTCGAGCCAGGGAGATAAAACAGCACTGTCGCTCTTGCAGTGCCGAAATTCTGGAAAAGGGATTATTTCTTACTCCGCACGTGTGGTATTTGGCAGCGTACGAGGCTGAGAGGGAGAGAGCACTGTCGCTTTTGCAGTGCCGAATCTGGAGTGTCGTTGGGAGCTGGTTCTTTTTTTTACTCCGCGTGTGCTGTGTTTAAAAATCATACACCATATTCTTGGTTAGATTGTTTTCAGCTATTCTATTTGATTCCTTTTTTTTTTCGGTTCTTTTATTTTACAGAAAACTTTAACCATGCCCTTGCATCCTCAAGTAATAAATTCTGTGACTGTAAGTGAACTTCAAGAGCTTTCGTTTTCATGCGCTTGGAGTGCTTTCAATATAGAAAAATTTCCTCAATTCCAAAAATTCCTTTTCGCGCAAATTCAAACAAGAAGAATGGATTTCATTTTTAAATGAACAGGTAAAGCTTGAACTGTAACAATTTAAGTTAAAGTAATTAAGAAATGTTTATTTTTCTTTTGTAAAATTTCATGGAAGTTTCAAAATAAATTTTCTTTTTATACATGTTTGTTTCCCTTTACACAGGTTTAAAACAAAGGTTAAATTTTTTTCGAACAGCACCCCCACTAATTTTAGCTGCGAGCCGCCACTGCGTATTAGTGAGGAATTATTGTATTTTGTTTCAATCAAAATGACCTTGTCAAAAACATAGAATATATTGAGGAATGAGATTCGACAGATATGCAATCAACATCGTATTACTCAGGTTTCAACTAGTCAATTGAACGCGGAGGAATTCATCTGTAGCAATGAAACCCAAACCGTGAATAGTTGTATTAGACAGGAATTATTGTATTTCGTTTCAATCGACATGACCTTGTCAAAAACATAGAACATAATGAGGAATGTGATTCGCTAGATATGCTGTCGCCGTCGTATAACTCAGGTTTCAACACTCCAACGAATGCGAAGGAATTCATCCATAGCAATGAAACCCATATGGGAATAAGATATGGCTTTTGGGTAACGTCAGATTCGTAGATGATAACGTAAAGAAAGATTAAGAATCTCAAGACTTGTCTTGTCGGACGTATCTAATACAATTTCTATTCACTACTATACTCAACTTTAAAACATTCCCAGACTTAAATATGTAAAGCTTTTCAAAAAAATTAAATTTTCAAATTTGTTAATAATAATAGGGCGCACATTCAGGTAGTGTCAAATCTGACATTCCTTTTCCAGGGTTTATGTCGAAAGACTTGTTTCCAGGTCAATTTTTTATAGGGAAA
>KK120874.1:142546-154567 GCA_000611955.2 Stegodyphus mimosarum
GGTTTTGAAATCGCAATTAATTTATATTATGGTGAAAGGGAATATTATATTTATATATTTTAAAATTATTTTATGAAATATATTATTAATATTATGAAGTACAGCATCTTGAATTATTGAAATTGTGTTTCGAATTATTTATTATATTACGAAGCAAAGTTACCATGGATTATTGAAATTATATTATGAATTTTAGTGTTTTGCTAAAATTTAATATCGCGTCATACCGTATGTAAATACTATTCTACCCGACGAGACGGCTCCTGACCTAAGCTCTCCTGTAGAACAATCAAAGAATATGTACTGTTAAGAAGGAAAACTTCGCAGAAGCAGAAGTGGCTCCCTTCCAACGAAAAGGGAAACAACTGCTCATGCGTGAAATATCTGTCGCCAAAAAGCGCCAAAGCTCGAAGCTGAATGTCGAAGTTGGTTTGGACAGGTTCGACCGTTACGTTTAGCAAGAGTTTAAACAAAGAATAGGTTCTTTGGTTTCAAGTAGCGATATGGACAATGGAAGTTCAACAGCCAGTGAAAGTGAAACTTCACCTACTATTTCATCATTTCCGAGTTTAAATTATCGCGACAAGTCAAAGAACGATTCTTCTTAACCCGTGTTCCTCAATTTCCTATACACGTCGCGGAGGGGAAAAATGTCGGCTAGGTACCAAAGAACCGGCACATCACAAAGGGGAAATTCTCGCCAACAGATTCCGTCGCCAAATCCCTTGGCGAATGTTCCCTTTTCTTTGTAGCGGCGTTGTAGACAAAGTGGTTTACATTACGTCTATGGAGCCTTTCCTTCTTTAGATAGAGGTTCTTTGGAACAATGGACAGGATAATACCATCCCGCGGAAGGAAGGCGAATCGGATGTGCTAAATTGAACGATAGTCATAAGGAAACGAAATTTTTTTTTGTTATAAAGACTAGTGTGCCTCGTGCACTAGGTGCTTTTGGCAATGCCTAATCATTGACATTGAATCCTTTTGTTTTGAAATGGGAAATAATTAAATTTACTTTACATAACTAAGGCAATGCTTGCCATGGCTATATAACACGGATACCTTCGTTGAGAATTTTTTTAGTTAAATTGGCTACTATCCGCGTTACATATGAGAAAAACCAAGAAAACGTCAATACAGCTAACCTGTGGGGACACTGTGCAGTTTGATATGAGTAAGGTCCAGGCGATTGCATATGAGAGTGAAGTGAAAACACTTCTTTTAGAGAATTAGATCTCCTATATGTAGAAAATTGTTTTCGCAGTAAACATGTGCAACATGCAACATTTCTTCCACATTAAATCTGATCTTTGGCGCCCATAATCTTGCTAAAAGTTTCCTCATTACACCAATTACTTCAAAATTGATATAAGCTTCAAACTGATACTAATATAAACTTTTCAAGCTTCTAAATGAAGAAAATTTAGAAATTTAGAATTCTAAATGAAGGAAATTTAGAAATTTTTCTAACGCAGAAAATTTAGAAATCAAGAAGTTTTAGAAAGAATGAAGCTTTAGAAGCTTGTGAAGATATATTAGCTATAGGGACATAAGGGCTAAGAAAACGAGGACAGCCGTATTGTGCTTGGTGCGGGACACTAGCACCAGGCCGCTCCATATTGCTTCATGAAAACCGGTCGCCAGCTGGGTTGCTCTCATTAATTTTCTTATGGTCTGTAGGACCGAGTTAAATCTGCTGCTTTTAATAACATTTTAAAAATAGAAATACAGTTTTAATCGGTTTTAATCTGTAATCTGTGTAAATGCGTTTGACGCGATTAAAACTTTATGCTTCATGTTTGGCGAAATAAATCTTTTTAATGAAAATGTACTGCCGACCTGTGCGAACGTTCTAAAATGACGAATCGAATACGGTTCAAAGTATTGAAGCTGGTTTTGTGAACACCCGTTGAATTCAAGCTCGGAATTTACAGCAAAATTAACTTTTTCAGGGAATGGCATAAGTATAAATCACTCTTTTCACAGCGCATCATTGAAAAAAAAAAAAAAAAAAGGAAACGTCTAAAGAGTCAGTTATAAGAATCGAGAATATGCTTACATGGAAGAAAATTTTAATAGAAAAACGTGGGTTCCAAAACAAACAGAGAAGAATCAAGCTTTTCCTGAACGTGATTTCCTGTCGATGCAATTACAGCTGTGGAGCTGAATGCATGATGCGATGGTGAACTGCTGCTGAATCCGAGTTTTGATCTTTCAGACGAGAACAAAAGTCATGTTTAGAATAAGTGACCCTCATTCATCCTCCATATCTGGTTGCCTCAGTCCAAAAAATCCGCAGGTGTTCGTTTCCATGTGAAATCACAAGTGATTGACGCGTTTGAGTCTTTTACCTTGGTATTTCGCGCGTCAAGCCCGTTGTCACTTTGGTGCGACTTTAGGATCATACACAATGGTTTCCCTTACCCGTCCTGCTGCAAAACGCATATAATTAGAGCGATACCAAATCAGCAGAGAAGGCGGCACAAGCATGCTGCTACGACTCACATTTTCAGGAACTGGAAATTTACCTCTCCCAAACAAGCTTTTGTAAATATAAAAAAAGCTTAATATATAAATAAAAAATATAAAACTTTATGTACATCCTAATTGGTAAAGTTTCGACATGTGGGTCAGGACTTTTCGTTCATCATAGATTTCAACTTTCATGCGTAAGTTTTTTTCCCCAAGCAACAGAAACAATTTCCCAAGCTTCAGCTAGAATTATGATTTGCCTCTAGGAAATGCTAGAGGCGCGCTTCTGCGCAATTTAAGCACTTGACATTTCGACAAAAATTTAATATTTCGTTAAACCAAATATTGAAGAAATTTTGATAAAACAGAAAGTATTCCGCATACCCAGGCTAATCTCTAGTTTTTTTCCTGTAGTAGCCACTGATGAAAGTAGTTCTCAAACACTAACAGAAATTGTATTTCATGGAAAATACATTTCATGCGCCCACCAGCGGTCGAGTGGTAAAGTCATTGAACATTGGTAGTTTGATCCGAGGATCCAATATCGCGAACGGGCTGGTTGCATGGGCGTTTTTGTGGTTTTCTCCATCTATAACGTATACGAGGCCAGTTCTCCTTAGAAAGTTCTCCACAAAGGCATCCCTCCCCTTAGGCAAATAGCCCTCGCGGCTTTTCCGTAATCACATAAATCCAACCAAAACTCATTTCATACAAAGTGTTTCGTTAAAATCTCATAATTCAATAAACTATTCAAAGTTTATTTAAACAAAAAAGGTGCATTTTAACATTTTTTGCATTTTAATTTCATTGTTTCAGTTTACTAAGTGTTGAACAAAATATATACTTACACATTTTATATCGCGATTCTCCCCCCTCCCCTGAAGGAAACTCACAGAGAAGAGTCTAAAGACTTCTTACTGATTTTTTCTATATTTTTTCTGTTAATTAAATTGTGGAGATACGACCAAATTATTGCAATTGAATTGTTTATCCATTAAACAGTCAGATGTATGAATCAAAGGTCGAAATAAAAGTTAATTTTTTTTAGACATGGAAGCGATCATTCCATGGTATTTTGTCCTGATTACCTTAAAAATCAATTCGAAATTTTTTTAAAAATCATGTCTACGCTCTCACTATAAGTCATAATTTTTGCTAACAGAATGATAATAATAACTTAATTTTGTATTTTGTAATATCAAATAAAAAAATTGCATTTCTTTTTTGCATATTTATGACTAGTTTCAAACACTTGAATTTCACTGAAAAAAAAAAAGAATTCTGAAAGCTTTCAGACTTTATTTTACACTCAACGGAGCGTTTTTTTAACGTTTTGTGTGTTACCTTTATTTATTAAATATATTCTTCACACTTAAACCACAAAATTCAATTCAACAGCAATAACACAAAGCAGCATACCTTTAGAATTTTAGAATTTAAATATTTAAAAGCAGCATACCTTTAGAATTTCCGATGCACAGTCTCGCCTACTGAAGATAAAAATGCTTTCTTTTTTCCGTAGAGTGTTGTCATTGTTCGCTTTGAAATCATTGAGTTTGTTAATCGAGAATTCGTTAAAGTTTTACAAAATATGAAATAGATAATAAAATAAATTTTAAATTAATAAATAAAATATATTAAATTAATATATTAAAATTAATAAAAAACATATTAAAATATTAAATTAATAAATAAATATATTTTAAATTAGTAAATAATAATAAATAAAATAAAATAATTTTAAAATGAGTATATCTTTAGAATTTCCGATACACAGTTCCGCGCGCTTTAGATAAAAAGTTTTTTTCCCCCCGTAGAGTGTTGCCATTGCTCGCTTTTAAATCGTTTAAATTTGTTCATCAAAAATTTGTTAAAGTTTTACAAAATATTAAATAAATAATAAAATAAATTCCAAATTTGGCCTTCCAGATGACCATATTCGACTGGAGGACTACGCTATTAAAAATTTGATGTCTGTAGGTGCCGCTGTTGTTTTACAATGCGAGAAGCATACATACATTCATCCAGATTCTTCCTTATTCAACTTCTTTAAGTATAATGCAGAGTTCTAATATTTGGTGGCAATAATTTGAAAAGTGAAATGTTGTCATAGTGGACGACGAAAGATGCCAATAGAAATTAATAGCCCTTCTGGGCACTGGCCCTTTGGGCAAGAAAGGTATTGATAATCAAAGCACGAATTTTAACATTTTATATCTGCTTCTATTTTTTACATTTTAAAACCTGGAATAAAAACAAAATGCAGAATATTTTACACATTTTTGGTGAAATTAGGGGCCCTGCAAAGTGTAGACAAAGAGTACAACGTCCCTGCGGGAATCAGATCCTGATTATTTTATTTTTCCTCATCAAACAACTCGTTTTGCAAATTTAATTTGTATTTCATCCGCTAGATGGCAAGACCGTGCTTACAATTTAAAGCTTCGAAAGAGTCACACAGATAGTTTTGCACTGTATTTAATGCGTCAATTAGCGTTTCTACATTTAATCTTGACTTCTTGATATGAAAGTTCCTTAAAAGCTTAAATTTATTTCTTAATTATGGTGTGTAGATTGTCAAAGAAAGAATGTAGTAAAATAGAACGCAATAGTTATCATACTGTTACGTGCGTACGGGTTCGTAGTGGAGTGAATGGACACAGAAGCTACGAGTTACATATAATTTCACTAAAATTATTTACATACATACAAAATGCATAACAATACGATTTGAAAGAATTAAGTGCTTCAAATCAGAATTGATTTCATGTATGCAAAGTATTCTTTCTTGCATGCAAAAAATTAATGTCGAGTTATGTGTCAAGATACGAAAAAGAAAGTTCAGCGGCCGAGCTTCTCTGAACACAGATAGTTCGGCCCGAGGTTCGAATTTCGCAAATACGCTGGTTGCATGGGCGTTTTCGTGGGTTTTACCGTATGTAACGTGTAAATACAAACCAGCTTGCCTCAGAATGTCTTTCACGAAGGTATCCCTCCCCCCCGTAGGGCAGAATACGTAAATAATAGCTGTAATAATAGACATATATACAGGGTGTTTATAAAGTTCCAGACCCATTTTGATGTTTAATAACTCATACAATAATAAATATAGATTAAAATTAATAACATAAATGGTTAGATAGACTCAAAAAGTTTTATGACCCTTGTCAATGAACTTCCACATGTGCCCCCTTCGTCGCACGGAGAATATCAAGTCGATATTCAATTTCACGCAACGCTAAACATCAAAATCACTTGTACAGAGACGTCCGGAACGTTTCTTATCTGCGATACTTCCAGTTTCTAGAAAATTCTTTTTCCACCGCAAGATGCTGCTTTTGGATGGAGGATCTTTTTTGGTAAATTCTTCTGCAATTTCTCTGTGCTTGCATTATGGATTTTGTTTCTATGAACCACCATAAAGTCTGTGCTTTCTCTTGTGATGTATGCATTCTCCTTAATATCCGGTCGAAGAAAACATCACATACAAAAGTACTAGAACAAACACATCAAAAGTAAACATAACATTGCAATAGTTGCCAAAAACAAAAGAAAGAAAAATACAATTAATAAGCAGACGACATTTAGAAAAGTACAGATATTTAGATTGGAAAATGAAATTATCTGAAATTAACCACACGCGCACACGATATTTACAAAAGTAAAGATATTCAAACCTGAAAAGGAAAATATATAAGTTATTCCATCAATAAATGCCATAAGTTTGTTTATATCCTCCTTATTTTATGAGTTATTAAACATCAAAATGGGTCCGGGACTTTATAAACACCCTGTATATTAAAAACCAATAGTTCTAGATTAATGCATAGCTGTAAACTTTTTGTCTAGCAAGTAAAGAGGTATAAAATTTGAAATTGTGGAATTCTTTAAGAAATGCATCTATATATTTTTTAAAACCACTCAAAATTAAAAAAAAAAATTCGGATGTGTACACCACATGACTACCTTGTTCGGAATGTTAAATTATACGCATTTTTTCCTGCATTTCATTTAAGCTTGTTGAATTGAATTAAATCTACTTATTCGATAGTGCATAAACCACAGTAGAATAAATGCACTTTTAAAAATTCATTGTATTTATTTACCATAGCGACACTCTGGTGATAGGATCACTTAACAGCGTTACATCTCATTCATTCATAACTCAAAATGCACAAAAATTATATCATTTGAAGAATTATCTAATCGTTGCCATATGTTCTATTCAAATACTTTAATAAATCTAAAACGATGTATAAAAGAAATTAAACAAATAAAAAAGAAACAGTTCTTCACAGACGATTCAGCGCCGCTTACCTAATGCGCATGCGCAACTCATACACATTCTCGTGGCAAAGCAAAAATATGTAAAAACGCAAAATATCTTTAGTAAAAATTGAAAGATATAGAAGAACGTAACTTTTAAATTGTTGATAATTCTACAACTATTGCATGCAGATTAACTAAAGACCTAACCATTTTTAAAGCAAAAAATGCGCAATTTACCAACATATAAGAATAAAAAAAATATGATGTGTACACTACATTACTTCCTTGTACGGAATATTAAATTGTGCGTATTTTTTCCTGCTTTTCATTTAAACTTATTTCCTCGAATTTCATTAGAGATATATTTCTAATTCAATTAATTCCGTTCTCATAGTGCTAGAGCTAACAAAGAGCTATTTACCCAGAGCTATCAAATTTTCATAATGCCAGGAAGGTAGTCCTCCACTCGAACATAGGCACCTGGAAGCCCGATTATTGAATTTTGAATCTGCTTTATTATCTATTTCATATTTTTTAAACTTTAACGAGTTTTTGATTAAGAAACTCAACGATTTCAAAGCGAGCAGGGGCAACGCACCATGTGAAATAAAATATTTTTATCTCCAGTGCGCGACACTGTTTATCGGAAATTCTAAAGATATGGGGTTTTTAAATGTTTTTAGTCCAAAGGGGCATTAGCCCAAATGCTCTCTAAGCATGTCTTTACGTGTAAATGAAAAAAAAAAAAAAAAAAAAAAAACTTTTTCTTCTAACCAAAGATTTTCTAAGTCCAAAAAAGCATTATTTTGCGTCATCCACTAGTCTTCTTGGTGACCTATAAATGACTGCATCATTTTTCAAAATTTTGCCACCAAATATTATCACGCTGTATTATTTTTGAAGAAATAAAATAATGAAGGATCTGCATATATATATGTGTGTTCTGGCATTGTGAAAGAATGACGGTAATCAAGGGCCATTAAATTTTGAATAACGTAGTCCTCCAACTAAACGTCTGCACCTGGAAGCCTGACTTTTTAATTTCGAATTTTAGATTTCATACTTCGTAAAACTTTAATGAATTTTTAATTAATAAACACAACGATTTGAAAGCGAGCAGTGGTAAAACTATACGGAATAATACATTTTTATCTCCAGCGTGGGAGACTCTATATCGGAAATTCTCTGAACATTGATGTGATGAACTGAGAAAAGATTGAAAAAATAGAAAAATATAGGCCGACACTTAACACGGCATCCAGAATTCTAAATATATACTGTTTTTAAAATTTTTTGCAATTTTACTGTTTAATTGTAATGGCGTACGTATAAAGAAAATGATGCTTAATAATAAAGCTAAAAAGACAAAAAGAATGGGTTAGTAGCAATGAGTGGAACAGGAGACTAGTAGATTGCGAGCTCAGCGAAAGTGTAAAAAAAAACTTAAAAAACTTTTTAAGCGCGACCGTTAATCTGATTATCAAAATTTTCTTTCTTTCTTTCCTCCCCCCCTTTTTTATCCTTTTTTTTTAGTGTGTGTGTGTGTGGATATTAAAGTAAAGAGAATTGATAATTTTCGCTTCAGAGGAAAATAGAAAGCAGGAAATTTTTGAATGCAAGGACGAATAAATATTAATTATCTTATTTTTTAAAATATAAAAGAGCAGTTTATTTTAACTATGTTACATTTTATAAGAATTCGTTATCTTTGTTTTTGCAGCACTAATTTTTGCTTTTTATTTTGCGTTTTGCTTTCTTACTTGTTGTAAAGAAGGAAAGCTTTATACTAATTAAAATGTTTGAGGATTTTACGTTTGAAAGCAGAGGGAGGAAAAGTAATAGATGCGTAAACTTTCACATGTAACAGATGCCTTCAAAATTTTAACAAATACTTCAAAACGTAAGGGAGGGAAAATTACGCTTCAGGAATTTGTTAATACTTAGATTAAGCAATATTAAACTTTTTTTGAATATTCTCTGAAGAATAAGTAATTAAGAGATTAATAATGATGATATTTTAATACTTCTTCTAAAAAATTCATGCTTTTACGATGTTTACTTTTTTTATTAAGAAATCATAAGTAGCGTTTAATGGCTGTTTTGTGAAAAAAAAATAGAAACCAATTATGTTTTCCATTATACGAATTAATTTCAATAAATGCATCTATTTTTACAAGTAAATGGATGAAGGTATTAAGAAAGTATTGAAAAACTGACAACATAAAAAAGAAAAGCAATTACACAACTAATTAATATTCTGACAAATGAAACATGAAAGCATTTATAGGCTTTCACATTAAAAATGGTACGAGGCTAAACAAAAAGAACTAGATATTTTCAAAGTTATGTAAAAACAGGTAATATAAAAAAAATTAATTAAATTCCTACTTAGGTCAACAAAGAAAAATTTTTAAAAATACGAACAAAAATTAAAATTTAAAATTAAAAAAATTAAAACAAATTTTAATATGTGAAAAAACTGCATTAACATCAACTGTCATCCACTACAAAAAATGTTTAAAAAAATGTTTAATGTTTATTGTTATATAAGTTTGATTTTAATTTCAGTTACTGATTAATTAATTGAATAGGAGATGAAATAAATCATCAGTATAAAAAATATATATAATATAAATAAGTATTATATAAAAAAAATCTGTATAAAAAAATCTGATGTGTACACCACATGACTTCCTTCTAGGGAATTTTTAATTATACGCATTTTTTCCTACTTTTCATTTCAAATTATTTCCTCGAATTTCATTAGAGATATTTCTAATTCAATTAATCCAGTTCTCATTTCGTGACAACGCAAAAACACATAGAAACTCAAAATATTTATATTAAAAATTCAAAGGTACAGAAAAACATAAAACACCAAATATAGCTAAAACAATTAAAAATTCTTTTCTACAATTAAAATTACAGTTTCTACGCAAAAATAAGCAATTCGGCCAGCGGGAATATTAAATTATACGCATTTTTTCCTGCATTTTATTTAAACATATTTTCTCGAATTTCATTAGAGATATATTTCTCATTCAATTAACTGAGTTCTCACTTCACGTCAAGTCAAAAATATAAGAATAAAGACACTGAACTTACTGAGCCAAGTAACAGAGTGGATATGTATATGTTATGGTGAAACATCGAAATCTGGAGAATGTTCAACATTCACATAGTCGCTTGGTGTAGGTCCGAAATATTTTCCAAATACTCTTATTTTTGACTTACATCAGTGAATGTCGACATTCACCATGTACTAATGGTGAATGTTGAATATATGAGAATATTATATTTTCTTCTCCGTAATTCAGTCGCGAAAAAACACACAAGTACTTAAAACACACAATACATTCAAAATGAGAAAGGAAAATAATAGAAGTTAAAAAACTTACTTAATTATACAGTACGTAGTAAATGAGAAAATAAAATATTGGTAATAAAGAATTTACTAAATTATGTGATTCAAATCTGATTAATCGCAACAACTTAAACTATTATGAGACTTTGAATTGCACAAGAGGCCCTTGCTTTTACAACTGCATTTATGGGAAACAGCCAGTCGCCTCTCTTTTCGACCTACACCAGAGCATATCTGTGATTGTCGACATACACCGGTGAGGGTCCGAATGTACAAGAATGCAATGTTATATTCGATCTTTCACCGACGTATTTGGTGAATGTTGACATTCTCCGTTGAAAGTCGACATTCTCCAATTTCGGTCTTTCACAGTAACATATATATTGTCATAATTTTGAATACTTTATGAAAAAAATTTGAACATTTACCTGGTGGGACGTTTTCATCAACAGATTTTACAAAAGTTTCATTGGACATTCAAACGACAGTGGACATTTTTTCAAAGGACTTTTAAAGAATTATGCTTGTCTTAATTTATTATTTTGATTATTTAGAAATTATATTTGTAAATTAGTTGTTTAAGTATTATATAATCTATGTATGAGAAAGGTCATGAATAATCACAGGGCATAGGCAAATCTACCGGCTGTGTCCTTGATGCTTCTTCATGTGTTTCCTCATAAACCAAACTCTCTCTTGCTTCGCTAATCCTTTTCTGCCACCCTGCTCTCCCAACCTTTCTTTTGAAGAGGAGATTTGTAAGTTATAACAAATTATGATAGCTGCATAAAAATAATTGGCGATCTCAAAATTAGCATTTTAAATTTGGTGCTCTTCCCCTAAATTCATCTGCTCTCACATATCCCCGATCTTTCTATCGTTATGCAACGCTACTTGAGATGGGCAACTAAAAAAAAACTAACAAATCATAGATTAGCTGTACTTGTACATCAAATTTGATATAAATACCGCTGGCGGTTAATAATTTCTTTTTCTGCTGCATTCCTTTCCTAGCTTCCGCCTTGCCGACATCTCTATTTTTGCCATGCCCCCTTTGTTCTTATTCTAAGATGCTATAACGTGCATATAAAAATATTGCAATTGCTTATGATCTAGAAATATCCTATCTACTAAGAAAGGATTTGATTGTGTGAGAAAAATAAAGCTTGATGATTCATAAAAGATCCAGTTGTTGTTATCTTCATCGGTAGGCCTTACCCACCAGCCATGACTATTATCGGTCTTTCACACTAACATATATATATAACAGAGTGGATATGTAAAATCATCTGCTCTCCCTAAATTATCTATTCTTCCTAATTCGAGAACTTTCTATCGCTATGTAACGGTACTTGAAAAGAGTAACTCAAATTAATATTAAGCAATCATAGCTTGCTTGTACTATTACATCAAACTTAGTAAAAATAACGCTGGCGACTTAATTACGTCATTATTCTGCTACACTCCTTTCCCTAGCTTCCACCTTGCAAACATCTCTGTTTTGTTTTGCCCTTCTTTGTTCTTATCCTAAGATGATATAACATGCATATAAAAAATATTGTAATGACTTACGATCTAGAAATATCTTAGATATAATATGCTAAGAAATGATTTGATTATGCGCCAAAATAAAGCTTGGGGATTTATAAAATAAATCCAGTGACAGGCATCGAAAGCTGTTAAGAGTTCCATCGTTCGACGGGGCATTCCAAATCATTACATACATAATATTTATATACTTTTGGTACAGCAGATTGCAACGAAAATAGGAGATGTACATGTACACGGTATAGCAGTCCTATATACAATATTTCAACATTCTGAGGCTGCTCGTTTTTGAGTTATGCGAGGTACATGGATACGTACATACAGACGCCACGAAAAAACAAAAACAAAAAAAAAAAAAAAAAAAAAAC
>KK120874.1:159586-190508 GCA_000611955.2 Stegodyphus mimosarum
AAATAACGATTATTAAAATACGACATGAGAATTAGTGCAGCCATCTATCGGTAAAAGAGGGAACAATTCAGCGACTGTCCTGGCAGTGGCAGAAGAATAAATTTAGCATACTCTTATATCGATAAACGATTCCATTTCCTTCAAACCAGTTTTCTTTCGTCGAATTTGCGGAGGGAAAAAAGAGCAATTTTTTTTTTCATTGGATTCCACACCTATAGAATCCAATAAATTCCTGAAATCATCGAATAAAATTCTTGAAGGCGCCTAGATATATTTAAAGAACAAATATTTGTATTAAGAAATTCTGTGTGATAATTTAATTGAGACTCACTTTGGAAAATAACAGACTGAATACTGTCTTTAGGTATCTGGATATAAAAAAAATTTTATTTGTAATTTTCACATTCCAGGAAAATGGTATTGATTCATGAAGTTATATAAATATTGATCTTGCAAGGAGAATATGCAGTTGCAATTTTATATTTCTTTTCACGGTTTTTCTCCATTTGTTTGATGTCTAGTTTGGCAACGCGTTTTCGATGTTAGAAATATTATTAACAAAGTTTCCGCGGCGATTGTTGTCATTATGGAGTTACGCACACGGAGTGGAAATCCTGCCCACATTCTGAGGCCGAAAAGGACTGAATGTTCACACTTTTTATTGTCCCCACCCACTCCCTCGTTACATAGGGATGCTGTGGGTGCCGGTGTGTGTGTATATATATATATATGTGGGATTACAGGATCAAAAGCACGAGATAAGTATAAAGTAAATTTATTATGAAATTACTAGTATGAATGAAAGAGGATAAAAGATGGGATGATAATATAACATGGTAAATTGACATAACTAAAGGTAACGGTAACCCCACGACTAAGAATAGTCCAAGAATTGTTCATGTAATAATCAACAGTTAACAGTTTGGCTTATCTTGTCGAATCTCGGGAACAAGATCAGGATTCACAAATGCTGGTGGGTTCTATAACACCACTGGGACATCATCCCTCCTCAAACTTCCTGGACAGCAAGTCAACGTCAGCTTACAGAGAACACGTCTGTTCTCGTTCACGTTTGGAACTCGTCTGAGCTGTTTTGCGCAGCGCTGGGCTGGCGGTTCTGATTTCCCACATATATATGTGTGTACATATATATATGTAAGATATACCAAAATATGATAGTTGCTTTAAAAAATAATTGGTGGCCTCAAAATTAGCTGCTTTAAAAAATAATTGGCGACCTCAAAATTAACATTCTAAATTTAGTGTTCTTGCCCCTAAATGCATTTATTCTCCCAAATTCGAGATCTTTCTATCGTTATGTAACGCTGCTTGAAACGGACAACTAAAACTAACCAATCATAGATTAGCTGCACTTGTACATCAGGCTTGGTATAAATACCGCTGGCGATTAATTACTCATTATGTCTTCTGCTGCATTTCTTCCCTAGCTTCCGCCTTGCCGACATCTTTATTATTGCTATGCCCCCTTTTTTCTTATTCTAAGATGATATAACGTGCATTTAAGAAATTATGGTACTTGCTAAAGAGTATATTGTATATAAGGAATTATTCTAGTGTGCCTGAAAATCTGCAAATGAAGATGATAATCGGCTGAATTTAGTTGGTACCAACTCCTTCCTCTCGCCGTACCACTCAGCTATCACGACTGTGCTTTGAAATCCTTACATAGGAAAAAGCCGGCAGGGATATCTACCTGCTGCCGCAGCCCCAGTATATTTTAGTTCAAAGTATCAAGTGACTGCGAAAAAAGAAATTAAAAAGTAATTTAATACCTGATTCAAAAATGCTTCGAATGGAAGGGGTGAGTGTTGTGCTTATTTTCTTTGTCCATTGCGTGACGTGAAACGGATAACTCTCCTGCAAAGTTCAGAATTTAAAAGAGAAGAAAAAGTCTTACGAATCAAGGTCATTTGATCATGCTTAATGATTCTTGCTCGTTTGGAATATTCGCAATGTTTTTATCGCGTTGTTGTTGTTGCTCATGCTCACTTGTCTGACAGAGTCAGCCCAAGTACACGAGAATTCTCCTGTCAAGGAGCGCTAGATTACGCCTGCCGTTGGCAACAGCCTTGAGCACCTAGCAGGTGACAGTACGATTTGTTTCAGTTCCGCCCCCAATTTTGATGGAGAGCACTCCGCGGGGACGGGTCCGAAGGTCTTCCATCCCTCTCCCCTTCCACCAAACCACAGGAGAGGACTTTCGTCTCGCCGCATATTTGAAGTGCCGCCATGCCGCACCGACATCCATGCATTCTCCGTGATTCGAACATGAGCCCTTCGGGACGGCAGTCAGCGACGCTAACCACTATACCGGCTCGGCGGCTTTCATTGCATAAAAAGAAACTTAAACATCCAAAGGGCTTTCAAGGACAACAACCTTTTTCAGTAAAATGTAAAACGAAATAGTGTTCTGTGCTTGTTTGTGTTTTTTAGTGCTTCTTTCTCCAAATTCTTCAGAACTTTCAGTGCCTTTTGCATTCAAAGGATGCAATACTATCAAAAGTCATCAAATGTGACATTGAAGTGTTATTAAGATCCAAAGCCAAAGTGTTTAATTGAGTAAATTACTTTTTTAAAATAGTAAATTACGTTTTAAAATAATTTTGCATTATAAATAATTTTGCATTTATAAGAAATTGTGTTGTCTCATGATTTATTGATGGTAATATTTTAAATAATTTTAAGATGAAAATTAATAAATTAAAAATTTTGTGATTTATTTAAAATGCAGTTTTGTATTTCTGAATTGGGGAAAAATATTGAATTTGATAAAAATTAGGTAAAGAATTTGAAGGTTTCACTTAGGGAAAGTTTCTAATACAAGTAATATTTTTGTACTACTATTTAAACTTCTTTGAATTCATATTTTTTAATTTTTGCTGTATTTTAAGAATGAAATTATTGTTTGAAAATTTTAAACTGTAGGTATTTCTTTAATGTTTTTAAGATAAACGTTGAGGACTCTCATTTTATGAAAAAAATCATTTTTTAAATCTAAGTATTTTTATTTTTTTCATATAATAGAGTGTGTGTTTTTATTTTTTTGTAATGGAATGATAGAGCAGTTCGAGAAACGCCAGTTGTATTTTAAACTACTAAAACGTTAAATAGAACACAATTCAAAGCGAAGAGAAAGTTAATCCGATCTCAAAATTACAGCGGAACTTAGCATATGTAAGATATACCAAAACAGTAAACAACTGAACTGAAACGGTGAGATGTTTCTCTCCGGCTTTTTAAAGCTCTTTAATCATGCACGAGACCAGTCTGGTAAATTTTATTTTCTTGAGGTTTTTGGAAAGCAAAAGATTACAATTACGAGATATCTATTTATTAAATGCTAAATGCACGCACTCTTGTATTTTTACTTTTCCAGCGTAGCTTTCTCTTGAAGTTAGTCACGAGCTGCATTACGCAGGCAAATAAAATAATTTTTAATTACAATTCTACCCAAAAGTAGTTAACTAAATACAAAACCCGTAACAGTATTTAGAGAAAATTGTGGTGTCTTTAGGTTTTTTAAAGAGTAAGGGAAATTTTAAATGTCTTAATAATAGGGAAAGGTATGAAATTTATTGCGTTTATGAATGATGCATACAGAATTTTTATATTTTAAAATACCTTCTCTAAAATATAGTTATGGAGATTCTTAAAAAATAAATAAATTGTGGTAATTTTAATTAAAAAAGCAATATTTTCTTTTTCTTTCTTCTTATTGTAGGACAAATTTAATTATATTGTTGCAAAATTTAAAAAGACTTTAACTTGATTATACAAGTTATTTGTATAATTTTGTATGATATTGTATTATTAAGTAATATGAAAGATTTTAGAAACAAAACAACTTTGACAGTTGTACAATACCCACAACAAGTCACATTGTTTAAGGAACGGAGTTTTTTATGTATTTTCGATGTACTGAAGGGAGGTTTTGATGCTGGTGGAGACATCCCGAACCACCAGCAAGGGGTCCGTGACACTTAGCCGACAACCACTTAGCCGACGGGACACTTAACCGACACCAGTTAGCCGACAAGACATTTAGCCGACACGGACACTTAGCCGACACGGACACTTAGCCGACAGGACATTTAGCCGACACGGACAGTTAGCCGACAGGACATTTAGCCGACACGGACAGTTAGCCGACAGGACATTTAGCCGACACAGACAGTTAGCCGACAGAACATTTAGCCGACACAGATAGTTAGCCGACAGGACATTTAGTCGACATGGAAAGTTAGCCGACAGGACATTTAGGTACGAGACACTGAACTGTCAAGCCATTTAGTCAACAGGACACTAAGCCGACAGAGACGTTTAGCTGGCACGTAGCCAAATTGAAAAAGTGTTGAAATTTCTCGTCAGGGAATATGATTTAATTTTCGAAAGAATTTAAAGTTCGAAAGGATTTAAAGTTTAAGGAAAATTAGTTTCTGCGGAAATGTATTCAGTTCTGAATAAAACAAAAACTTTGAGAATATTTGAATTCTAAATTAAACATTATGCAACAGTTTAGTGTTATAAACATTAACGTAAGTAAGTATTTTAAGCGAGAGGCGTGGTCAATAAAATGTTACAGAATCGCGCTTTTAATTTCATACAAATTTGAAAGCATTAAGAACAGCCAGATTGGAAAATTAATATCATTAAGTAAACAAGAAAAATTATTAATGATGTGAAAGTGTTCAAAAGGACCCAGTTGATTAAATGAAGAAGCTTTACGGATAATTTTTGAATATCCCATATTAAAATGTAATTAAGTGACCGCCGTATTTAGGTAAAAAAAAATTATTTTTTCCTTCGAAATTTAATTCATATTCCTTGACGAGAAATTTCAGCGCTTTTTTAATTTGGCCAATATACACCAAACAGCACGATAAATATCACACAATGCTAAATTAACACAATAATTATAACCACATATGAGATCTTTAAGAATCGAAAAATGAATTTTACTGATAGTGAAAATATTACTTAAATATTGAATTTACGGATAAGTCGAGAAATTTCGTAATTCATAGTAAGATTAAATAATTAGTTCGTACGTGTGAGCTAAAACGTCACTGTCGGCTTAGTGTCCTGTTGACTAAATGTCTTGACAGTTAAATGTTCCGTAGCTAAATGTTCTGACGGGTAACTCTCTGTCTTGGACAAATGTCCTGTCGGCTAACTGTCCGTGTCGGCTAAATGTCCTGTCGGCTAACTGTCCGTGTCGGCTAAATGTCCTGTCGGCTAACTGTCCGTGTCGGTTAAATGACCTGTCGGCTAAGTGTCCGTGTCGGTTAAATGTCCTGTCGGCTAAATGTCCTGTCGGCTAAGTGTCCATGTCGGCTAAATGTCCTGTCGGCTAAATGTCCATGTCGGCTAAATGTCCCTGTCGGCTAAATGTCTTGTCGGCTAACTGGTGTCGGTTAAGTGTCCCGTCGGCTAAGTGGTTGTCGGCTAAGTGTCCGCGACCGACCAGCAAGTTGATACCCTGATTTGTTGAACAGGACATGTCAACCTAATCGTCAAAGTTAGTGTATTATTTGGTATTGTATGATATTATTATGTTTTTTTACATTTACTTTTCTGTTGTATTAAGTATGTGTATCTACAATCAGAAGATTTTATTTAATTAATTGCAGAATTGAAAATTATATTTCACTGAGTATAAAAGATTCATTTCTGAATATGAGTTTCACTAAATATTAAAATTATATTTTACTGACTATGAAAGTGTATGAAAGTTCACAATTCAATATATGCTATAATGGAAATATATTCATCAACGAAAATTTGAGAGACTTTTTCAAATTTGAGAGATTACCTTATTGAAAACATTTGAACATTTACTTTATGAAAAAATTTCAACATTTACCCGGTGGAACGTTTTCATCAACAGATTTTACAAAAGTTTCCTTAGACACTCAAAACGACATTGGACATTTTTTCAAAGGACTTTTAGAGAATTATGTTTGTCTTAATTTATTATTTTGATTATTTAGAAATTATATTCGTAAATTAGTTTTTAAGTATTACATAATCTATGTATGAGAAAGGTCATGAATAATCACGGGCCATAGGCAAATCTACCGGCTATGTCCTTGATGCTTCTTAATGTCTTTCCTCATACACCAAACTCTCTCTTGCTTCGCTTATCCTTTTCTGCCACCCTGCTCTCCCAACCTTCCTTTTGAAGAGGGGATTTGTAAGATATAACAAATTATGATAGACGCTCAAAAAAATAATTGGCGACCTCAAAATTAGCTGCTTTAAAAAATAATTGGCAACCTGAGAATTAACATTCGAAATTTGGTGCTCTTTCACTAAATTCATCTGCTCTCACAAATTCGCGATCTTTCTATGGTTATGTAACGCTACTTGAGACGGGCAACTAAAATTAAAACTAACAAATCATAGATTAGCTGTACTTGTACATCAAACTTTGTATAAATATCCCTGCCGAATGCATTCCTTCCCTAGCTTCCGCCTTGCCGACATCTCTATTTTTGCTACGCCCCACTTTGTTCTTATTCTAAGATGGTATAACGTATTCTGAGATGGTATAACATAGTATAAAAATATTGCAATTGCTTACGATCTAGAAATATCCTATCTACTAAGAAAGGATTTGATTATGTGAGAAAAATAAAGCTTGATGATTCATAAAAGATCCAGTTGTTGTTATCTTCATCGGTAGGCCTTAACCATCAGCCATGACTGTTATCGAAAACTGTTGGGAGTTCCAGTGTCCTTCCTCTGCGCTTCAAAATTATGACATATATATATATATATGGCGTGCATATATGGTTGCGAAGTAAATTGCGAGTATATACCAAAAGTTCGAATTTTTTAAATTTCAAGTAATACAATGATTTGTTATTCTGTTGTTGTTATCCAAATTCAGAAGGAACTGATCTACCAAAAATAAAGGATTTGAGCTTTCATACATACGTCGTTTTTATTAGCTGAAAGGGCTATTAATTTCATTTTGGCATTTTGCGTTGGTTCACTATTAAAGCTTGAATCACTTTTCAAATTTTTGCCATCAAATATTACAGCCCTGCATTATATTTAAAGAAATTAAATAATGAAAATCTGCATGAATGTATATATGTTTCTCGCACTGTGAAAAAACAGAGGCACCTAGAGACATCGAATTTTGAATAACGTAGTCATTCACTCGAATATGGGCATCTTGAAGCCCAAATTTGGAATTTATTTAATTACTTAATTCATATTTTTAAAACTTTAACGAATTTTTAATTAACAAACTCAACGATTTCAAAGCGTTCCATTAACATTAACATCGCGTGCATCTTTAAGCAAGAAAATATTACGTGCATGGTTTCTTTTTTTGTGATTCTGCTGTTAAATCGAATTTTATGGTTTTAAGTGCGAAGAATATGATATTTGATAAATAAATGTAACACAAAACGTTAGAAAAAGCGCCCCTTTGGGCGTAATGTAAAATCTGAAAACTTTCAGATTTTTTTTGCTTTATTTACTTTTGATTTTGTTCTATTTATTTATTTTTGTTTTTCATTCGTATTTACTTTTCTTTTGTGTTAGAATTTCCTAGGCGTGGTTGATTTTGTTTTGAAAATATCTGTCTGTAGCTTATTTAGGAGAAAGATAGCATTGGATAGAACGAATGTGATGTTACTTAATATATTTCTTAACTTTTTGTTGGAAAATATGCCCAAAATATTATTTTATTGCCTTGCTGAATTATGGTTATTTGAAACATTATTTAAAAACGAAAATTTGAATAATTATAATTAGGATATACTTTCAAATTAAATAAAAATAATTGGAAAATAATATTTTTGCCAGCAATAAATATTTATTTTTTTTAACAAGATATAACTTTATCAGGAGAGGGGGAATTTTACAGTACGGAAATTCAAATTTTAGTTACTTAATTTATTAACTTTTGATCAAGTTGTCTCGTAGTTCGTAGCCGCTCAGAATATTATATACACAAATTCCAAGAATAAAATTATTTAACTTTTATGTTATATGGTAATCACTAGTTGATCGTTGTCATAAAATATTAATGACATAATGTCTTGAGAATATTCACGTGGATGATATAATATGAGGTAATATATTTAAATGCAGAAAAAATAAGAGATTGTGTAATTGAAACTGTCCTCATAGAATCTAATTTTTTAAAATGACGAAATTCGTATTTTTATTATAAATCAGTAATCATCATCATGCTGCATAGAATGATTTATTATGTTCTTTTTTATAAAATGCAGAAAATCATTTTAGAAATATTATAAGTCAATCTATAATTTTCTTCAATTTTAGTTTTTGGATATTTATCTGTTGGAGGATTTCCGAAAAAAGTATTGTTGCGTACGTAAAGGTTCGTAATAGACAATACACTAGTCCTATAATAGGTAAATAAAAGTTAATTTTTATCAAAAGAAGTATTTCAGAACCCTAGAATTTTCCACAGAAATATTCGAGCAAGTATTCACAGTATCATACAGTATAATCAGTAAATACACTTCCAACTACTAAAAACGTTAAACACAACGCAATGCAAAGCGTATCTAAATAGAAAGCTAACTCGAATTTATCTCAGTACAAGCGGAACTACAACTCTCAACAACATTAACGAAGCAACTGAACTTAGATGCTCTTTCTCTGGGCTTTCATAGCTTTCAACCGGGCACCGAGATATTTCTAATACTTTCTGCTTCTCGAAATTACGGGAAAGCAGTAAGAGTGTGAGATTACGGTTACAGCTAACATAGCGATCAATTATATTTATTAAATTTTAATACATACACTCTTAGACAAAAAAAAAACGACGCACTAAGAAGAAGTTATCCGAATAGGACGAAAATCGGTAGAAGTGATGTACATGTACAGAAAAACAAATGATTACAGTTTGAGAAAAATTGGATGATTTATTGAAGTGATAGAGCTTTACAAAGTGAAAAAGTCAATAACGCGTTTGTCCACCTCTGGCCCTTATGCAAGCAGTTATTCGACTTGGCATCGATTGATAGAGGTTGCGGATGTCCTCCTGATTGATATCATGCCCAATTCTGTCCAACTGGAGCGTTAGATCGTCAACATCCCGAACTGGTTGGAGGGCCTTGCCCATAATGCTCCAAACATGCTCAATAGGAGAGAGACCGGCGACCTTGCTGGCCAAGGTAATGTTCGACAAGCACTAAGGCAAACAGTAGAAACATGTGCAGTGTTGTTGCGGGCATTATCTTGCTGAAATGCAAGCCCATGGTGGCGTGACATGAAGGGCAACACAACAGGCCTTAGAACTTCGTCGACGTACCGCTGTGCTATTAGGTTGCGACGGATGACAACCAAAGGGTTCCTACTATGAAATGAAATAGCACTGCAGATCATCACTCCTGGTTGTCGGCCTGTCTGCCAGAAGACAGTCAGGTTGGTGTCACACCGCTGTCCGGGGCGTCTCCAAACTCGCCTTGGCTGGTCATCGGGGCTCAGTTCGAAGCGGGACTCATCACTGAAGACTACGAGGGTTGGAACTTTAATAGTGGCAACTATTTATTTACAAGGAATACAAAAGTGATTCATGTCACCATGTTTTACAGTCCTTCAATATAGTCGCCAGCATTGTATACAACCCGTTTCCAACGATGTGGAAGTTGCAGAATATCTGTAGCAGCGCCTGATTTGTTGATAGTTTGCATGGACCGGTCTACTGCCGCAAGAATCTTAGGAACAGTTTGGAAGCGAGTGCCACGAAGTGGTTCCTTCATCTTAGGAATTAAGTCATAGTCACAAGGGCTTAGATTTGGGGAGTATGGTGGATGGTAAAGCACTTCCCAGCCCCATCGCTTGAACAAATCAGTCACAGCTTGCGCTGCGTGCGGCCGAGCATTGTCATGCAAAATGAGAGGGGCGTTTTGCAGAAAGTGTGGCCGGCAACAGCTTGCAGGTCTGACACTCGGACGACCTGGCCGCAGCATGTCTGCCACGTTTTGGCGTCCTTCATTGAATGCTTTCACCCATCTTGCTACGGTTCTGTAAAGCAATGCAGATTTCCCGCAAGCTTCTTGAAGCCCTTGATGACACTGTCGTGTTGTACGACCTCTGGCACATTCAATTTTTATCCAACATCGTTGTTCTTGTTTTGAAAACATCCTGACAACACTTACTTTAGACCGACATGCGCATGCGTAGGCAGGACGAGTCTTTTTGCGGAGATGTAAAGTAGGTATCTAGTTCACGTGTGGTATACGCGATATTCTTTGGTTTTGTTGCGTAGCGTGTTTTCAGCTGTGTTGCCACTATTAAAGTTCCAACCCTCGTATTTTACTCCAGTCAGTGACATTCCAGTGCGAATGAGCCCGACGCCACTGCAAACGAACTTGACGTTGCACAGAGGTCAATGGTAGTCGGCGCAAGGGGCGCCGTGGCCCCAGTCCCCCATCTGTGAGCCGTCTATGAATAGTCCTTGCGGTCACTGAAGCACTAGTTGCACGTATAATCGATGCTAATGATGCATCTGGGGCTGTGAGTGCTGCTCTGACGATTGTTTGGTCTTCACGTTCTATCGTTTCTTTAGGCCTACCGCTTCCTTCTTAACGCTGTGTGCGGCCATGGTTCACCCATTCCTGCCAACACCGTCTAACAGTGCCATCGTTCCTGCTCAAATGTCGAGCTATTCGCCGATAAGGCCAACCGGCTTCTGAGCCCAACTCCACAAAAAAAAATCAAATACATCTGCGCATATCCTTCGCGCACCTGTATGCGAGGCATAGTTACAGTCTACCAGAATACACGGAATGATATTCGTGAAGAATTTATGAGCTATAATCGTAATTTCTTCCCTTAAATATCCTGCAAGTTGCATAGATCAGATGCGCTGTAGCGGCAACCGTTCATTCATTGGAAGCCAAAATATCAAATTTTGCAATTTCTGTAGAAGCCTGTATGCATATCAATTTGTGTCCAATTTGCTTTATATCTTCTCGGTGCGTCGTGGTGCGTCGTTGTTTTTTGTCTAAGAGTGTATTACGGTCATACAGGGACCCGACCAAAATGTCGCCAAATGGTTGCGATTATCGCAATATGGCCACGAAATAAATCGCCAAACCCGTTGCTAGCTTGGCCATATCTCGCCAAATAATTGAGATAACCACTTACTCAATGTTAAATGCACTTACCCCTGCATTCTTACTTTTCCGGCATAGCTTTCTCTTAAAAAACGTTTTACCTTACATTACACAGAACAATACAAAAATCTATCTATGTACAAAATTCGTAACATTGCCCCCCCTTCCCAAGGACTGCGTTTACCCGGGCTTTAGAATCCCTGGTCAGGAAGCCAAACTTACAACTAAGGCAAATCATGCAATAATAAACAATAATTTCAATAAATAACAAATCAAATGCTAAATTAATAAATGAGTGCATAAATTTTAAATTTAAAACAAATAGGACAATGGTTTTATACTATTTACATTATATACACTATGTACCACGGCCATAATAAGGAGCCAACCATTCGCAATGAACGACTTTAGGCTTAGAATTACGAATCCGAACAACGACGTTGTTCAGCCTGACTGTGTAAGGACCACCCCATGGTGACTGTAGTCAAGGAGAGAGTCATTTCCGCAGAATCGAACTCCACAACCTTGCTTCCTTCGTTGAATCGATATCCTGTAGCTCTCGGGTCTTCATCTTCTCCGTCGCCAAGTTGACTCGCTCTAGTGCAAAACGGTACATCACTTCAAACCATGACTGGAGATCTTGGATATACTTCTGGAAGCGATGAAGGCGGATCCAGAGGGCGACTAAACAAGAGATCACAAGGCAGACGAAGGTCACGACCAAAGAGCATCTCGGATGGAGAATAGCCGGCAGTCTAGTGAACAGCACTGCGATAGGCCGGTAAGAATAATGCTAATGTCTTGTCCCAGTCCTTTTGGTTCCTGGAAAACAGCAGCGAGAGGTTATTAAGAATGGTTTGATTTTATCACTCTACCATACTGTCTGACTGGTTATGTAAAGGTGTCGTTTGGGTTTGTGAGTGCCGAGTAGTTTGCGGAGTTCTTTAATTACAGCAGATGCAAAATTTCTATCTTGATCGGAATGTAACTGAAGAGGCATTCTGAACCTAGGAATCCAGTGTAGTATCATTACCTCTGCTATTGCGACAGCCTCTTTATCAGGAATAGGATGCGCTTTAGGCCACTTGGTGAAGTAATCAGTGAGAAGGAGATGTATTTGTTGTCGTCAGGAGTTCGTGCCAGAGGTCCCAGGATGTCAAAGGCGATACGTTCAAAAGGTGCTCTTACATTGTAACGTTGTAGCTTCCCTCGGCTGAGTTTCTTCGGTGCTTTCTGACTCGCACAGGCAGCGCAACATTGGCATAACTTTTGCACGTCTTCCTTTGCATTACTCCAGCAGAAGCGCCCTAGAACTCTTTGCAGTCATCATTATTCCGAAGTGGCGTTTGGTAGGGCTGCTATATAGTTATTTAACAGCATCCGGAATCCGGGATCTTGGAAATATCAGCTACCATCTTAAAGCCTTTCCATCATCCGATTTGAATTTCTGGTACAAGACGCCATTACGAATATGAACTGTGTCGCAGAGAGCCCAGTATTGTTTCGTTGTAGGACTGTAGATAGAAATGTCCTGCCAGACAGGCTTTCTGTTTGAAGACACCATTAAGTCACTTATGGGTTTAATGTCGCTATTTTGCAGCTGATCTTTCCTGACTTGTTTGTCACTCGATCAGCTGATGCGGTTGTTGCAGTTTGTCGTGGACCGGTTTAGGCAGCTCGTATTCGCTTCTACCCTGGAATAATATCGGCAGCTTTCTGGGCAGCGTTTTCTAAACAGGGCGTTGGCGTTTCCGTGTGATGATCTCTTATGATGACGGATAGTGATGTCATATTCCTGGAATCTCTATACCCACCTCACTATTTGACCTTCAGGATTCTTGAAATTTTAAAGGCAGGTCAGCGAAGCATGATCCTTGCGGAGAAGGAATTATTTGCTTTAGAGATAATGATGGAAATTTTCTACGGCTTTAACTATAGCGAGCAACTCTTTTCTGGTGACACAGTAATTCCACTCCTGTTTTGATAGGCACTCTAGTAGGCCACGACACATTCTTGGCCATTTATTTCTTACGACAAAACAGCATCGACAATTTCATTGCTCGTATCCGTGTCGAGAATAAATGGTCTGTCGAGCTGAGGATACGTCAGGTTTGGAGCTGAGGTTGTTAAATGTATCCTCACATTCTTTTGTCCACAAAACGTTTGCTTGCTCACTGTCAGCTTGTGAAAGGGTCTTCCGATGGAAGAAAGTTTTTCATGAATGTTTTTTATTAGGTGTGAAGCTCTAGGAAACGTCTCAGTTGATGGACATTTTTGGGCCGTCTTCAGTCTTTAACTGCGGACAATTTTACAGGATCCATGATCACACCTTCAGCAGAGATAACATGTCCGAGTTAAGTCACTTCCTGTCTGAATAATTTACATTTGGCTTGACATAGTTTAAAAAAAGTTAAATAAACTTTCAGAAGTACCTTTCTAAGATTTTCTAGATGCTTTCAAAACTCTTCCCGCCGATGATGATGTCATCTAGGTATATCAAACAGGCTTTGTAGGAAAGACCTCTCAACACAGTCTCCATGAGGCGTTCGAATGTTACCGGCGCATTACATAGTCCAAATAACATTAGCTTGAATTCCCAGTGTCCTTATCCGGTACTAAATGCCGCTTTTTTTTGGTCATCAGGATGTATATCTATCTGCCAATATTCATTTTTAAATCAGATGCCGAAACCACTTATTTGTAGAAAGGATGTGCAGAATTTCGCCGATTCTAGGAAGAGGGTAGCTGTCTTTCTTCGTAAGCTCGTTCAACCGGCCATAGTCAACGCAAAATCTAGTTGAACGGTGTTTCTTACTGACCAGGACGATAGGAGATGCCCATGGACTTGCGGAAGTTTCGATGACATCTTTTTTTTGTATGTTCTTTAGGTACCTCACTATTTGCATCCCGAGCTGGTTATTTATATATACGAACATAGAATAACATAGAACAATACGAACATAGAATGTATATTTTATGTTCGTATTGTGTATGCAATGTATATTTTATGTAGTAGTCTGTTTTTTACAGAATGAATATAATGTATTTTACAGAAATATATATTATGTTATGAACAATGTTTTTACTAGGAATGTTCGGGAACCTCTTCTTAGAGTTCTATTCAGCTACGTTAAATACAGTAATAATAACCAAATGGTGAACATAGGCTTTAGCACTTACGCAATTCGCCCCGACAAAATCGTTAAAAAGTTTCTGCGAATGCGTTTTAACACCATTTTGTATTTTACATTTCATTAATACAAAAATTTTAACGCACATACATAAATCAAAACGGAAACAAACAAAAAATATACATACCTTGTAATTATCGAACACCACATCGACTATACGCTAACGCATGCAAATATCCACAAACGAACTCTGGAACCATGGAATCACGAGAAGACCAGGCATGAGCTGAATGCTTTGCTTTGATTGGTTGCGAAGTATTCCTTAAAAATGATGAAACATTGAACTAATTTGATGGTTTCGCAAAATTTCAGTGTAACGGTAAAATCAAATGAACCATGTTTTGGTGCTACCTCTTACTTCGAACCATTAAATGGAGTAACATTGAATTGAAATTTTTTACAGTGTAAAGGAAAGGAGATAAAAAGAATCAATATACTTAAAATACATATACATACATTTAAAAATATATAGACAAATGTCGAACGTCAGCTGGTGATGAAGAGGAAGAAGAGTTACGTCAGGAAGAAAGTCCAAAATTATAATCGTCAGGTTTTGATTTCAAAGCAACTTTACAGTCCTTTTTATACGTGGAACAAGCTGCCGGTTCTCATTCCACGCATGCGCAATCACTTTATAATTCTAATCATTTGCACGTCTTATCTAACTTTACATTTCTTGTAAGTTTGGTTTAATTTGTATAATTCCTTCATGGTTTTGCAATTTTCACAAACATTTGTGCAGATATCGAAGGATTTTTAACGGCGAGGAAGGGGGAAATGAGTTATTTTGTCTGAAAACTGACTGCATTAAATGTATTAGCAAGTGATTTGGGAATTACAGTCGATAATGACACCCATACAGTAAATTAAGGTTGGTTTTTTTCAATGTTTTTTTCGTACCAAAAATCTTCTAAAATATTTTTGTTCGTCTTTTTGCTTAATGCACTTTGTTCTTTTATCTATACCTGCAAGATTTATTTTAGGTCTCATTTTCTTAAAGTTTTCATATTTAATTGCGACATGCAAAGAATATATTTTCTCTTTATACAGTTCTTTATCAGTTCTGCAATTAATTTTAGTTATATCTAGTTACATCATTCAACACCATCTAAAGAATTAAAGTATTAGGTTAAATTTAGGTAACAAATAATTTTTATGTTAATTCTTTTCTGTATCTTCTATTCTTCCGACTGTCGTCATCAGAATTCAAATCAGGGTGAATTGAAATGGCGAGCGAAACTGTAGTTTTAAGACAGTGTTTTGACAACCAGTCAGTACAGCTATTCACACTGAGATGCCAACTTAACCGAACTGTGCATTTGATAAGTTTTAGTATCCATTAACGCGTAAGATTAAAATTCCGATTTCCGAATTTAAGTTGACAACTGAAGTTTTATTCTGAGATTTAAAGTTTCAAGTACTTCAGGTCCTAAGACTCTGTAAGTAGCTATGTTGAAACTGTTGAGTTTTAGTTCTTCACAAGATATAGCTTTAGTAATTCTTTTAGTTATTTTTTAATTTCCAGTCTGTGTTATTAAAATTTAATTTGATTTTTATTTTGTGCCTCGACGAAAATTCACCAGAGAAAGGTTAGTTAATTAAATAGTTAGTTAAGTTTATCCTTACATCTTAAAGAAAAGACGAAAATGAGCTTTTCTGTGCATGACAAGGCGAAAGAAAAACGATACAAAAGAATTCTCGTATTTGGATTGAGATAAAAATCTTTAAAAATTACGAATTAAACTTTGTCTAGGAAAACTTACTTATCAGTATGAAAATTTCATTAAAATGCAGTTAGAAACCAAATAAAAATGACTGAATGTTTCGGAATCTCTAAGTAATGAAAACGAGGCAAAGATGTACTTTTTAATGCCATATCCATCTGCGAATTCTCAGTCTTACGAACATTTTACAGTTCGCCTCAGTAATTATCCTATGCATTATTATTATTATTATTATTATTACTACTACTACTAATATTGTTGCTAACAAAGATTTTATTAAATATTCCTTTTTTAGCATTATTTTTGATACAAAACTGAACACTGCATTGTTAATTCTAAACATATGCTACTATGCTGCTTTTAAAATTTTTATGATTTTGCTATTGAACTGCATATATTATAACTGCGAAGAAAACGATGCTTAATAATAAAGCTAAAAAAGGGGGAAAAGGGGGTTAGTGGGAGTGAATGCAACACCAGATTGGTGGACTGCGAGCTAAGAAAGAGCGAAGGAATCTTAACAAATCTTTTTGAGCGATAGTTAAAATCTAAACTCTTTCAGGTTTTTTTCTCTTTTTATTATTTTTGTGTTTACTTTATTTTATTAGGTATTACGTTCTTGGCTCTTCCGGCACATAAAATTCAATTCAACAGCGAAAGCACAAAATATTTAAAAACAGAATACCTTTAGAGATTCCCATAGATTATCTCGCGCGCTGGAGATGAAAATGTTTTATTCCGTACAGTGTTACCACTGCTGGCTTTGAAATCGTTGAGTTTGTTACTGAGAAATTCGTTATTTCTTTACAACATATGAAATAGATAATAAAAGAAATTCAAAATTCAGGTGCCCATGCTCAAGTAGAGGACTACGTTATTAAAAATTTGATGGTTCTAGGACTGTTGTTTTTTCACAATGTGAGAAATTTATATACATTATTTGAGATTCTTCATTATTTAATTTGTTTAAATATAATACAAACGATGATATTTGGTGTCAATAATCTGAAAAGTTATACAGCCGTTTATAGTGATTCGATGCCAGATGCCATGTTGACACTAATAACCCGTCTGGGCTAATGCCCCTTTGGGATGAAAAAAAAATTGCGGGTGTGAATGCAACAGCAGATTGGTAGTTAGGGTGCTGAGCAAGAGCGTAAAATACCTGAGCAAAACCTTTTGGGCGACCGTTAAAATGAAACTCTTCAGATATTTTTGAATATTTTATTTATGATGGCTTCCACATTTCATAAAATTTTACGTTCAGAAAATGAAAATCTACGTACTTACATCTTTTAGTTCTGTCATAAAATGTTCAGCAGACTGCAGTTCATTCATGTGCATTATCAACTTGAGAAAGACCACTTTAATTAGTGGAATCCCACATTAATCATCATTAAGCCTCATTCACTTCGTCCAAATATACACTTGCGTGACTTAAGACACATAAATCGCAGTAATCCTTCAACGATGCCGAATAATTTCGTATATGTGCTGCTTTCAAGGAAGCAAACATCCATCAATTTCCGTGGTGGATAGCCAGTCGTCGACATTGTTTACATACTGCTCACATTATTAGAATGATAATCGACTTGTGTAAGATTTTATTAATAACTAACTTCATTCTACTCGGAAGAATATATGAATATGGCTGTTACAAAATTAAGTGACATAAAATATTTCGTTTGTATTCCGCATAATAATGATGCATTCCTTAAAAATAGTTGGCGCTCCTTAAAAGTGCTTTGCAAGAAGTCTTATAAAGTTTCGTGTCAAATGTAAATTTATAAAAACGCTGTATTGCTACATCCTTATTAAAGTATAATACGTGTCGTAAAATGCTTTCATTTCAATATTATTGAAAATGTTCACAAAACTATCAATTTATCTGTATTCATAATACATCGCATTTTAAATTATTTCAATTAAGTAGAGTATCCCCCTCCAAAAATATTCTTCACCTAGGTATATAACATAGGATGTTAACAATATTTTTAATAATAACAATAATACTGAGATTGTTCATAAAAATTATCTGTTGGATGTCTAGTAAATTACACGCATTACATCCGCGAGAGAGAGTATTAAAAATCTGATGTGGACAGCACATTACTACTTCCTCGTATGGCCTATTAAGTTATACACATTTTTTGCTACATTTCATTTAAACTTATTTCCACGAATTTCATTAGAGATATATTTTTCATTCAATTATTTCTGTTCTGACTTTGCGGCAAAACAAAAATACATAAAAACTCAAAATATCTCAATTAAAAAGTGTAATATACAGAAAAACATAAAACACCTAGTACAGCTAAAACAGTTAAAAAAAATTTGCAATTCACATGAGAGTGTTTGCGTAAAAACTAGCAATTCTGCAGGCGTGCAAGAAAGGCAGATTTTCGATGCACAAAACTGAAAGTATACTTTTGATCTCACTCGACAAAAAGACATTGAAGATGCAGAAACTGACTGTAATTTAAAAACTGTCTATGCAATCTATTCGGCGTTGGCAAAACTCAAATGACACCTTTGCATCTCTGTCAGACGGCATGGTAGAGAGGTTTAATCCAACCATCGTTAATATCCTGCCGTTGATGTTTTCCAGAAACCAACAGGACTGGGACAAAAAGTTACCTCTATTTTTACTGGCTTAAAATAGAGGTATGACAGAACTACTGGCCGGCTTTCACAGAACTATTGGCGGGCTTTTACCCATCCCAGACGTTCTTCGATCGTGACCTTCATCTATCTTGTGATCTTGGTCGCCTTCCGAATGCGCTTTCATCGCTTGAGGAGTACATTCAAGATCTCCAGGCCCGGTTTGAAGTGATGGACAACTTTGCACGAGAGCGAGTCAACTTGGCGACAGAGAAGATGAAGACCCGCTACGACACGAGAGCTACTGGACATCGTTTCAACGAAGGAGACAAGGTGTGGTTATGGAATCCGACTCGTCGAAAACGACTTTCTCCGAAACTACAGTCACCTTGGGATGGTCCTTACACAGTCCTAAACAGGCTGAACGACGTCGTGGTTCGGATCCGTAAGTCATCGAACTCTAAACCTAAAGTCGTTCATTACGACAGGTTAGTTCATTACTATGGCTATAGTACGTAGTGTATATAGTTGTAAATAGTATAAGTCCATGGTCCTTTTTGTTTCTAAATTTGTAAATTTGTGCACTCATTTATTGATTTGTATTTGATTAAGTTACTTATTGCAGTTACTGTTTATGTTATTTGTTATTGTGTTGTAATGTTTATTATTGTATTGGTGCTTTAGTTGTAAGTATCCTTGCCTGCCCAGGGATTGTATTGCCCGGGACATGCAGTCCTTGGGAAGGGGACAGTGTTATGAATTTTGTATTTAGTTAGATATTTTTGGTATAATTATAATTAAAATTGTTTTATTTCTCCGTGCAATGAAGTACGAGACATATTTTAGGAGAAAGCTACGCCGGAAAAGTAAAAATACTGGAGTATGCGCATTTAACATTTAATAAATAGTTATCTCGCAATTTTTATTTAAATTGAATAAATGTAATTGAGTAATATGATAGTTGTAACCGTAATTCCATACTCTTACTGAATTCCAGAAATCTCGAGAAGCAGAAAATGCTCGACCTTTATCGCGCGACCCACTAAAAGCTATAAAAAACCAGAGATATAATATCTCAGTGGACGTTCAGTTGTTTAGTTAGTTGCTTAGTAACTTTTGCGATTTGTAGTGCCACCTGAACTGAGATAAACCGGAGTTAGCTTTCTCCATAGATGCCCTGTTTTGTATTTTAACGCTTTTAGTATTTTAAAGTATAACTACTGATTATATTGCGTGATGTTTTGAACACTTCTACGAATACCTCTGAGGAAAATTTCGGCTTTCTGCTATATTTCTTTTGATAAGAATAAAATTTATTAATATTTTATTGGACTTGTGCGTTCAATCTATTACAAACCGGTACGTACGCAATAGTATTTTTTGAAGGTTGTGAAACTTTCAATAAATCCAGTAAAACGACAGTTACGAAGAAAGATGGAAAATAAGTTAAATGGAATATAGAGAAAACACAGATACTAGTGAAGTAGGAAATGTAACACGCGATGCCGATTCCGAAAGATATCCAAGTACAGATTCTATTAACATTTATTGCTGCATTATCAATGAATGTAAATCTTCAGTTCTTCATAAAAACGAAATCATTATATCCCGGGAGGATTCAACTTTCATAGATATGATAGTAAATAAATGAAATAGTTCAAGCTAAAAAAAAGAACTGGAATACTTTGAGCAGGAAAAATAAGACAATAATTATGCTTTTTCAACAAATTATATTGAAAAAAACATAAGATTTTCTAGTCACTACTAGAGCAGAAATTTAGTGCCTGAATGAGCTTTCTTCAGCGTCTGCCTTAGCTTGTGTAAGAATGAGATACTTCAGTTAGGAGAATACAATCTTCCTCTTTGTATGCTTACATTTTAAAAATGTTTATAGATGAAAGCTATTCAGTTTCATACTTAAATGAAGAATTTTTCTCAGTGTTTTCGTAGTAAATACCTATTGTATGTAGTATAAATTATTTGGTAAAATATCATAAGTTATTTGGAAATATATTTGTATGTGGGATGTCATTTTTCACGAGCGACAGATGGCGCTGTATGCCGTTCGACGTAAATGCTTCGTGGAAAAAAACGCAGACGAGGCGGCCATGACAACAAAACATGTACTGTAAGACGTAACAAATATGAAAGAACATTTTCTTCTTCTTTATTGTGGTAAATTTTCTGCTTCTTTATTGTGGTAAATTTTCTGCAAATATTTATATATCTATTGTCCATTTTCATAGTGTGCAAAAATTATTGATAATCTTCATTAAATGTTCAAGTTCAAATTCATTTGGACTAGCGTACGTGTATTAAAAAAGTTCCAAACATTTTAGGAAGTGGGTTCTCAGACACGAAGGTAAGACGAAACGCGCATATATATGTAAGATTAAAAATAATATGCATCAAAAATATAATTTAAACTAGTAGTAATCCCTTAATTCCTCCTCTCTATTCTAAAAAACCGTAATAATCGGACTGCGTCATTTCTAGATCCATCCATCTTGTATGACTTGCGTAAAGCTAATGACGCAAGTAATCTCGAATTTAAACTCACAATTTTGAGAACTGACACTTTTCTAATCTAAATCAAAACCTTCTTTGGGTGAGCCTCCTTACTGGATAACTGCGCGCTTCAGCTCTCCTGCAGTCAAGTTACTACTTCAGGCTCCCGTTTGTTTTGTCATACTACTAACTATGCCATTATCTAAAATGTGATACTCTATATAAAACTGTGGGGTGCGTATAGTGCCCATGATCATGTGTGATGAAAAATATATTTTTGATAATTATCTCGTATCCACCAATAAAAGTGATATTCAATTCGGCCGTGTCTGTCTAAAAGTCTTTCCTTCGAGTGTCATTTTTTTAACTATGCAGCAAGATCTTCCCAGGATATAACGCAGAGAATCCTCGTCAATCTGTTGCAGCTTACTACAAGTCATCTTATTACAAATATATATGTATTGTATGCACGTGAGTGTTGCATCGTTTTGTATATTTATTATTATTATTTACGTGTTCAGCCTTAAAGCACTTAAGGCACACTTATGGCAAACAGCACAGGAAGTGTCATTTTTACCTGCTTGCGCGAAGTAGTGGTATAGTGTATTCAGCTATGGCAAAGCACTCTACGGTAATCTGCCTAAGGGGAGGGATGCCTTCGTAGAGGACGTTTTAAGGAAAACTGCCTCGTATTAACAAATAACACATAGGAAAAACAACGAAAGCGCCCATGCAGCCAGTCCGTTCGCGGGATTCGAACCTCGGACCGAACTACCACTGTCCAGCGACCGAGCTACCAGTCAGGGACTTTACTGATCGGCAATTGGTGGGCCACCCCTTTGTATATTTGGGTTCAGACTATAATTTATTTTTTTTTACTTTTATTGCAGTGTCTGTTAAATTTTGAACAAAACTTCTTTTTGTTTTATTCGTGTTTATATTTTCAATAAATTTTTAGAAATAAAATAATTGAAGTAAATTACTAGTAACCCGGTTAAAAGGATTAGTTTTACCGAATTGTCCTTAGGATTTAAAATCTCTACTGACATATCACGGAACACGTATTTCGTGTTTTAGTGCAAACGAAGTCAAAGCATTTTTCGATTATTCGAAACATTTTTAACAAAGGGTCGTTTGAGCAAAGAAGCTAATTTTTTTTAACAGTCCAAAGGGGTAATTTTCCGAGAAGGACTATTAACTTCGTTTTGGCACTTTGCGTTGATTAACTAAAAGCTTTGTTTCACTTTTAATATTGTTGCCACCAGATATTATAGCCCTGCATTATATTTAAAGAAATTCAATAATGAAGAATCTGCATAAATGTATGTATGTTTTTCGCATTGTGATAAAACAATGGTACCTAGAGCCATCCAATTTTGAATAACATAATCTTCCTGCGAATATAGGCATCTGGTAGCTCAAATTTGAAATTCGGAATTTGTTTTATTATCGATTTCATATTTTGTAAAACTTTATCGAATTTTTGATTAACAAACTCAAAGATTTCAAAGCGAGCAATGGCAACGTTGTACAGAAAAGAATATTTTTATCTCCAGCGTGAGAGGCTATGTATCGGAAATTCTAAAGATATGCTCATTTTAAATAAAATTATTTTGCGATAGTGCTGTTGAACTGAATTTTATGGTTTAAGCGCGAAGAATATGATATTTAATTAATAAAGGTAACACACAAAATGGTAAAAAAAACGACCCTTTGGACGTAATTTTAAATCTGAAACTTTTAAGATTTTTTTTTTCATTATTAGTCCAAAGGGGCAATTTGCCCTGAAGGACTCTTAATTTCGTTTCTGCGTTTTGCGTTGAAAACTATAAACGGCAAAACACTTTTCAAATTTTTTGCCACCAAATATGATCGCCCTGCATTATATTTAAAGAAATTAAATAGTGAAGAATCTGCATGAATATATGTATATTTCTCGCATTGTCATAAAAGAATGGTACCTAGGGCCATCAAAATTTGAATAACGCAATCTTTCATAGAATATTGGCATATGGAAGCCGTAATTTGAATCTGAAATTTGTTTCATTATCGATTTCTTATTTTGTAACACTTCAGTTGAATTTTTTATTAGCAAACTCGACGATTTCGAAGCGAGCAATGGCAACACTGTACGGGAAAAAAACATTTTTATCTTCCGCGCTCAAGACTCTGTATCGGAAATTCTAAAGATACGCACATTTTAAAATTATTTTGCGATATTGCTGTTGAACCGAATTTTATGGTTTGAACGTATGGTACGTAGAACATGATATTTAATAAATAAAGGTAACACACAAAACGGTAAAAAAACGACCCTCTGGACGCAATTTGATATCTGAAATCTTTCAGATTTTTACTTTTTTTTTTTTTACATGCTAACAATGCTTGAAGGAATACCAGATGCATTGTAGCAGGTATGGGCATTTCAGAGAATGCTAACTTGCATGAAATTCCCTTGAAGGTGACGATTTAATAATTTTTGACCTTCCAAAGATAACTGCCATGCGGACATTTTCCATGAGCTGTTTGACATGGTGATATAATTCCAAGTAAATTTAATTTACACATAATTTGAATAGTATTGATTATAATGTTTATAACTATCAGCAAATTGCATTGATTACAATGTTTATAATTATCAACAAAGCCAGCTGGTATTAATGAATTTTCTTGCATTGTTAAAGTTAATACATTATATATATGACGACATATATTATTTACACTCTGCACACACACACACAAAAAAAAGATGACAATTCTATATTTCCCATTCTACTCAACAGATTGATGAAATTTAGCTTGCGTTTTTCATGTCTGGAAAGTGCAAATTAGGGTATATATTAGATTTGTACATAGCATTGTTCAAATATAGGTATTTTGATATAAAATTAGAATTTTTCAGAAATGACATACCGATTATTTTCATATTTCTATCCTTCGATTCAAATTTTGCCAAAGTGCTAACTTTCGCTAAAAGCGTACGAACAGTTTTCGACGAAAAAAACAACTTTAAATTATAACTTACAAAATTTTCACCATCACCTTAAAGTAGATGTATTTCGAGGCATGCCAGCAGAAAACTAAGAGTTATTTATTCAAAATTTCTCGAGATATACGTGAATTCATGTATAGGTGCGTTTTGAAATTCGGCATAATTGTTAGAAGCGATAATAACGCCAAATGTGGTTTACGCACTTATGCGCAAAACATGTTTTTAAATTTCTTGGTATCTGTCTCAAGAAATTTTACAAAATTTAATATTTTGGGAGTAATTTGAGTTGTAGAATCAAAATTTGGGGAAAAAATCGGCATGTGATTTCAGAAAAAGTCAGATTTTATGTGAAAATACTTACGTTAGATCAATGCCATATATAAATCTAATATATATTCTAAGTCGCTCTTCGGAGACACGAAAAAAGCAAATTAAATTTCCTCAATCAGTGCAGTTGAACGGGAGATAAAAGATTGTCTTTTTTTTGTGCAGCGTGTAGCTTACATTAAATCATCCGATTTTCTAATAACGATCTACTTTCTAAAGTGAAATAACTTAATAAACAGCAATAAATGATAAAAATCCACAAAACATATTTTCCGAAACAGATTTTTCAGCAACAAAAGCTTATAGCTTTTAAAATATAGATAACTGCTGAGTAATGTAAAAGAGATAATAATAATATAATAATAAACTAGCGGAAATACTCGATGCCCGTTAAGTTCGATTGAGAGTAATGCAACTAACAACAGAAAGAACGATACCGCTGTAATAAAAATGCAAAAAATAAGATTCATAGTCATACATTTTTCAGTCTGATGCGAAATGGAAACCAAATAAAAAATTTCGATAGAAAATAAACTAATTCTCTCTCATTATACCAGCAACAATGGCACCCACGTTTTAATTATTTTCGTCTTTCTAATCAAATGGTCGGAAAAGCTCAAGTTCCATCCAATATTTCACCTATATTCAATTTTAGCCGATTAAATTATCAGCAAAACATTTATCAAAATTGATCAGAAAGCAATAGCGCCAGCACACAAATATATATTCTTCTTTGTATGTATAGCTTTTGTAAAACTTACGAATTTTGGATTACCAAACTCTACGATTTGAAAGCGAGCAGTAGCAACACTTTTCGAAATACAGCATTTTTATCTCCAAACCGCGAGATTGTTGCCACTGGGAAAAATGAGTGCGAAATTTAGCGCTATCAGAGTTTTTAATTAATATTTCGCCTGATTAATTAAAGTCTTACGATGATGGGAATAGCCGAAATGGCCTCCCAGGAAATTTTGGAATCAGGAATAATGCATTTAATGTTTGGCAATGTTATTTTTATTTTATCGTAAAACTTAGAAATGTTTTATTAACAAACTAAATTTAGAATATTTTTATCAAATTGAATTCGAAAGCGAGCAGTGGCAACAACTTTCGAAAGAATGCAGATTTCCTTTTCCAACTTGCGAGATTGTTGCCACTCGAAAGAACGAGGGAGAAAATGATCGTTTTCTCGAGTTTTTAATTAATCTCTCTGATTTTTAACTACTTTTGTTTTTGTAAAAAAATGGACATCGACTTTTTTCAGAACCCAGAAAAGAATTGTAGAAAGTTTGGTGACTATAGTTATAGTAGTGACTGAGTTATTAGAGTTACAAACAAACAAACTTTCTTCTTTATATTGTAGTTCTTAACTTAAAGGGTTTATATTTTCACCGGCGCATTTTGATGTTAGAAGTTAGAACTAATCAATGTAACATATATACAACATTTATTTTTTTATCTTTTGAATAGCCGGCTTCATTACAACTACATAGTCTCGAGCTCACAGCTCGGATAAATAATAACTGGTGTTGCCAGATTCGATAGTAAATGAAATATAATAACGTGAAATATAATAGAGCAAATATTAAAAATACACAAATAAACAATAATGAAGCTTTACACAGTTTAAAATTTATGTAACCGTCCCATTTTGCGATGTTGAAAGAACTCGCCAATCTTTCACCAAAGACTGTAAGGTTATCGAAGAACGTCAGAGTCGCCACAATATCTATAGGTAAAAACCCATAACTGCTTAGTAATTTCAGAAAAGCAAAATAAGTTTGTTAAATTATCAATCCGTTGGAAGCCTTCCAAATTTATTCTAAATGAGCATCTCTTTGGTTTCTTCATTTCTTTCAGAAAATACTATTACTTGAAATAAGTCGTCACGTGAAAAAGAACAGTGTTGAGATCTCTCTCAACAAAGCTGATTAAGTTGTTTTCAGAAGATGGTAGAATAACTTGAAATAAAATATTTATTTACCACACTCTGTTCAGTCAGAAAGTCATCAAGTCCACCTGCTAACAATGAAAAATGAGCAAACTTAGACCAAAGTTTTTGATGAATATGAGAAGCAAGTAGTTTCAGGGAAGTCTTTTGCTACTGTAAATGATATTTCGAGTGATAATAAGATTTGTCTTCTATATTACATATCTTTCTTTTTTTTAAAGGTGAAAGCAGAATTTTTTCCCTTTGTTAAATTTAGTAATAGTAGTTACCTTCTAGGCATTATGGTATTTTATGTTTTGAGACGGGGTATTGTTTTCTTTTATGACTTGCATCGTAAAATTAAATTGAGATGTAAAAAATGGCATACGTTTTTGTATCCCCGTCTTTTCATTTCATTCAAAAATGGAATTTCTGCAGAATGCATCTGCTTCATATACAAAAGAGCATTCCATAACAGAAGCAATAATATCAATACATTCTGTCAGAGCTTTCCTTTTATTTATTAGGTACGGAAGAAAATTCTAAAATTTTTGAGACATTTGTATAGAAGTATTTTAAGTTAGAATCAAACTTTTATTATATACTTTTCATCTTCTTTCAAACTTTTCCTCTCCTGTGTTATATAATAATGCTTCGAGATGTTTTTAGACGTTGTTTCGAGGGATAACGTTAGGTGATCTCTTCGATTTTGCAGTGTTTTGCAGAGAAATGTCACTAAAGAATAGCATTATTTTTGAGACTTTATCAAATAAAATAGTAATTATAAACAATTACGATCTGAATATTTCAGACTGGTGTCTAACAGGTTACGAAGAGTTCACAATTAAAACCCAATAAGAAATCACAGAACAAACAATTTTGAGCTCTTGGAAGAAGATTTTGTCGTCTGTTGCTAAACTCGTTATTTCGATATGAGCTGCCCCTCATTCTGCGTCACCTGTTTACAAAACTCCAACTGCTATCTAAACATTAATTTTTAAGTGGAACTATAATAAAATCTGAAAGCTTTCAGATTTTACATTACGTTGAAAGGGGCGTTTTTTTTCAACAGTTTTATGTTACCTTTATTTATTAAATATCATGTTTAAACCGTGAAATTCAATTCAACAGAACCATCGCAAAATAATTTTAAAACGAGCGTATCTTTAGAATTTCCGATACACAGTCTCGCGCACTGGAGATAAAGATGTTTTTTTTTTATATAGTGTTGCCATTCCTCGCTTTGAAAGCTTTGAGTTTGTTGATTAAAAATTTTTTAATGTCTGACAAAATATGAAATAGATAATAAAACAAATTCCAGATTCCAAATTAGGGCTTCCGGATGCCTATATTCGGTGGAGGATTACATTATTCAAAACTGGATGGCTCTAGGTACCGTTGTTTTATCACACTGCGAGAAACATATATATATATTTGTGCAGATTTCTCATTATTTTATTTCTTTAAATATAATACAGAGTTGCAATGTTTGGTGGCAACAGTTTGAAAAGTGAATCAAAGCAGAAAGAGAAGCACCACAGAAAGTGAATCAACGTAAAATGCCAAAACAAGATTAGTATCCCTTCTGGATTAATGCCCTTTGGGCCAGTAACAAAAAAAGATTGAAATCTGGTGCTAATATTCAGATTCCAATTTAATACCTAAAATTAATTTGTAGATAAACGGGTACGATTCATGCACACTCGTTTAAGAATGAACCCCCCAAAAGAGTGGCGCGCCGTCATTGGCTAGAACAGGGATGTAAAATTGGCGACCTGCGGGTCGCTAGCTGATCCCTCCCGAAGCAATTTTCTGCGGCCCGCGAATACATTTCGATTATGCTTTTGCTGCAAATATGGTATTAAAAAGATTTTAAGATTTTAGTTAAGCCCGAGTTTATATTATTTACCTTTCTGTTAAAAGTGAACAGTGAACAGAAAATCTGTGAATGTAGTTAATTAGTTTAAAATGTGATGTAAATCTTATTCAAAGATTTCAAGATACAGCTTTGATTCACTTTTATTCGTACTTGTCAAAAGATGAATGAGATCAGTTACAAACTTTTGCACTAAAAATAATAGCTTTGTTTGGACCTACATTCATATGCGGACATCATTTTTTGGCATTTTAAAATTGATAAGATTGTTGAGACATAAGGTTTTTTCCGATCATGAGAAGTGAAAAATGTGCAATGCTCTCTCCGAGAACCGAAACTGGACTTCTCGAATACGCGCCGAGTGTGCTACCGTTACATCGCGAAGGTCTGCTTCAAGGAGGGCGAAGATATAAGATGAAAAATTAAGAAATGAAAAATGCAAACTGAGTTTTGTCGAATTTAACTCTTAGTGCTATATTTTAGTTCACTTTCGTGAAAGCATTTTCATGCTACATGAAATGATGGAAAGTAAAATACATTGATGCGATGGTTGCAAGTTTAAATTGTGGACAGGTCATGCAACCGGAACTGTGGTTAACGACGCTGACTGCCATACCGAAGGGCTAGGGTTCGAATCCCGGAGAAGGCACGGATGTTTGTAAATGTATATGTCTGTGCGGCGTGGGGGCACTCTAAATATGCGGCGAGCCGAATACCCTCTCGAGTGGTTGTGGTAGGCGAAGAGGGGTGGGAGATCCTCGGACCCATCCTCTCGGGATGATCTCCTTCAAATTTGAGGGCTGAAATGAGCAAAGTCGGACTGCCACCTGTATGGTGCTCAAGGCCAACGACAGGCGCATTCTTGCACTCCTTGCCACGATGAATTTCGTGAACATGGTCTGATGTTACTGTAAGATAAGCGAGATAAGCCGCAACAGCAACAAATTATGGACATGGAAGCGGTACGAAAAGCTAAACTTCGCACAAGAAATCATTATATATCATGCTCAAGTAACATTTCATGCCGTTTTATGCGTTTATTAGCTGTCAGTGTCACAACCTTATGATCTGGATTGCTTGTTTGTCATATTTTTTGGGATACTGTATTTCCAAAGACACGAAAACAATTACAAAAGTTAGATCTGCTCCTGGTGTCGCATTTGTACAAGCATGAAACATTATACCCGTTATTCCAAAGTGAATATTACACAATTTCAAATTGAAACATGATATGCAAAATAAGAAGTAACGTGTTTTGCGGGCCTTATGTTCTTTTTGATGTAAAATAATTTCAACTATTTATTTATATTTTATGACGTCCGTCAGATTAAAAAACATTATTTACTTATTATAGTAAGATCATCCTGACTTCCTTCCTTTATACGGTTTTCAGAAATTTATCAGAACATATTAACCATTATCGTATTCCCATTATTGCATAAGATATTTCTCCCGCCTTCTTAGCATGCCTTCGTGGTGTAACGGTCAGCACACTCGGCGAATATTCAAGAGATCCGAGATTCGAGTTCCGGCGAGGGCATTGCTCATTTTTCATGTCTCCTGCTTCCAAATAACCTAATGTTTCTACAGTGGCGCCCGAACTAAAAGGATGGTGGATGATGATTCTCCACCTTCAGGATTTGACAATTGGGTTGCCCTTTAAAAGGAGAGTGTATAAGGTATTTCTCCCGCCTTCGTGGTGTAACGATAGCACACTCGGCGCGTATTCGAGAGGTCCAGATTCGAGTCCCGGTGAGGGCTTTGCACATTTTTAATATCTCTACTTCAAAAAATCCTAATGACTTTACAATCTTACTATAATACAATATGCAGATCTTGAGGCAGTTTAAATACGGTTATATAGCATTGCTGTAACGTACATATTCTGGCATAAAATCGAGCCTCTTCTAAAATAACCAGCCGGTCTTTTCTCACAGTTCGATTTTTCACGTCTCTCAGCTTAAGAAAATCCTAATGTCTCTACAGTGGCGCATGAACCTCGGACCTCTTGAATACGCCCCGAGTGTGTTGACCGCTACACCACGAAGGCATGCGAAGAAGGTGGGAGAAGTGCCTTAGAATTGTATCGTTCTTGATATTTAAGATACAATAAACCATCTCGCGAGGTGGTCTGACAGGGAATACCGTAAGTTCTTAGAATACTGCCATTCGATGAAACATATGATCTTCAATCTATCCATCAAATTTAATGTCTGTTGCTGAAAAATCTATGCGAGTTAAAAGATCCAAACGCGTTCTTTTTTTTTTTTTTTGTACGTAGCGTATTCGGAAAATAAGTACCGTTTCATTCTAGCGCCGTCGCAGCGCTGTGGTAGGCGTCCCGAGCATGCGCACTAGTCTTTCTTGTTCACTGACTTTCAATTGTCGCCATTTTGGTTGCTCTATGTTGTGTTTTCAGTTTGCTGTGCACATTTAATATGTTTAAGACAATTAGTTCTCCCGCTGACTGTGAGATTCGTGCCGTGATTAAATTTTTGAACGCGAGGAATGTTAAACCGGCCGAAATTTATCGTCAAGTGACAGAAGTTTACGGTGAATACGCGGTAAGTGATGGAATGGTGAGAAAGTGGGTAAGAATGTTTAATGCAGGTCGAACAAATGTCCACGCCGAGGCTCGGAG
>KK120874.1:193522-204928 GCA_000611955.2 Stegodyphus mimosarum
TTATAGCCTATGATGATGAAATTCCGGTATTTCAACTGTGAGTTACATTATATTTTCTTTGGTAGTTGTCTTAATTAAATCTTGCGTAACGGGTAAAAAAATATAAAAGCATTATATAATAGATAAAAACTATGTGTCTTGGAAGAATTTAATGTTATTGTCAAAAATAAGAAATTTATGTTAATTGTAATTTCTACAGAAGTTGTGTGATATCCAGTTTAAATGATTCATTTAATGTACCAGTCATTCTAATTAACCGTTATTATGTTAAACTAAAAAAAATTTTATCTTGACAAATGACTCTTGGAAAATTTAATGAAGAATATAAATTGCATTTGTATGTAAGGGTAGTCTGGCCAGGTCTCCCATAAATTTATCCTAGATAATTAATAAATGAGTTTGATTATATGTTATTACTTGCATTTGTTTTTTTCTGTGTGTATGAAATTGGTCTGTTCAGTCACTCCATTTGTTTGAGCCGGGAGGCTTTTAAGAGACATGGAGATTTTTGCTTGGGCATTGAAAAATGTTCATGCGTTTTAGGGTACTCACAACGCGCCCTGTTTTTAGCAAATATGTACTAACCATTTATTAAAGATTTTTGAGTATGTTTTAAGATAGATTTTGTTATGACTTTTAGGTGCCAGGAAAGTTAAAACTATTTTTTTTTGAAATGGAACTGATTGATTGGTGTTTGAATACTTCTTCTCGGGTGCTTAAGAGGTTTTGATTAATGAATAAGAACTAGTTATTCTTGAGTTTATTTCAATTCAGTTTTTCCGAGTACCAGAGAAGATTTATTCCCGCTTCCTTTTCAGGTTAAGTTTTATTAAGAAGATTTTGCTTTGCCTTGCTATGTGTGAATTAATTGCTTTAAGAAAAGTTATACTTAATATTATTTTGAGTCTAGTCCAAACAACCAGTTCCTTCCTCCCTTTCCAACTAATTCATTTTAGTAAGTTTTATTTTAAGTTTAGGTTGTCCGGCAATTAGAGAGGTTGAGTATAAGAGTTAAATTTTAAAAAGTTAAAAAGTAAAACCCCTTAAGGTTTAAAAAACTTTTTCTATTTAACAATGGTGACCAGGATTTCTCTATTTAACAACAGTCGATGGAGTGGAGACACACTCCTTCTCCGGAAAAACAAAAGTTCAAAGTGACAATGTCATCACAAAAAATCATGTGCACTGTCTTCTGGGATAGGAAAGGCGTTTTGCTTACTAAATTTCTTTCCAGAGGTGAAACCATTAATGCGGCACGATATTGTGAGACTTTAACAAAACTAAGGCGTGCCATTCAAAACAAACGAAGAGGAATGCTCAGTAAAGGAATTGTGTTGCTCCATGACAATGCTCGGCCCCATACTGCTGGTGTCACTCAATCGTTAATTCGACAGTTTCATTGGAAGCAGTTCGATCACCCGCCGTACAGCCCGGACTTGGCGCCGTCCGACTATCACTTGCGCGAGCTCGAGCGCTCGCGAGCGCGAGCTTGGTGGCAAGCGCTTTAGATCTGACGATGACACGAAAAATGCTGTGGAGTCGTGGTTATCGAAACTGGCGGGAAGTTTTTTTGACAATGGTATACAAAAACTGGTCACCCGCTATGACAAGTGTTTGATCATTGGCGGAAACTATGTTAAAAATAGTTTAAGACATGTATTTTCATGTAAAAATAAAATTGGATTCGAAAAAATTGTTTTACTTTTTTTTTTTTCAAAACGGCACTTAGTTTCCGAATACGGCTCGTGATGAATTGCGCCGTACCACACCGGAGCCATCTACCTGAAGGTCACAGCTGACCAGTGACTTTTGCAATCACTTGCGGTTTAATTTTACTGTGATAATGGATTTAATTGATGTAAATTAAAAGTACATTTAACTTAAGATACTCACTGTAAATATGAGAACATTTGCAGTTTATTTTAATTCAGAAAGGTGTTTATATCACCAAATATTGCACACCTGGTACAGGAAATAAAATAATAGTATATACAGTACAAAAAATAAAATCTTCGATTTTATTTTTTATTTATACATTATACAGTAGAAAACACTTAACTATCGCACTGCTATTTTATATTATTTATTTATTCTTTTAACAAAAGCAGAATTTTCCTTTTTTACCTTTTTTTTTAAATCTAATAAAAGGGGTAGCCGGTGTAATTTCTTTTATGTCTCGGAACAAAAGTAATAAAGCCAAATGGGGAATACAGTAGAAGAACATACTTCCCAATATTTTTTCTCTTCCCTTCCTTTCAATCTAAAATGGAATTTCTGAAAGCACAGCTGCAAAAATATGTAGGTACATTAGACACAAGGAAGAATTCGATAACAAAAATAGTACTATAAATGTATTCATTGAGAACACATAATATAAAATATGAAACAATTTTTAGGATTTCAGAGATACTTGCAGAGTTTTTGCTTCATTTCGTACCACCAATCGTGCAAAACAATGCCCAGTATTGCTTTTATGAATAAAACTCCACTGAAGAATTACATAATTACGTACACCAGCACGGGAAAAAGGATATTAAAGAATAAAAACAAAAATATTTTTTGTTTAATTTTTTTGATAGATTAAAAAAGGAATGTACAAAATAATAAATAAAATTAGTTCGTAATAAATAATAAATTGAAAAAAAAAGAAGAAAAAACTGAAAGGTTTCAGATTTTAAATTAAGTCCAAAGAGGAGTTTTTTAACATTTTGCGTGTTACCTTTATTTATTAAACATCATGATCTTCGCACTTAAACCATAAACTTCAGTTAAAGAACAATATCACAAAATAATTTTAAACTGAGGGTATCTTTATGTTAGGTTATTCAATTATGGCAAAGCACACGAGGGCTATCTGCATAAAGGGAGGGATGCCTTCGTGGAGGACTTTGTAATTGAAACTGGCTCGTATACACGTTACACATGGGGAAAACCACGAAAACGCCCATGCAGCCAGACCGTTCGCGTGATTCGAACCTCGGACCGATCTAGCAGTGTTCAGCGTCTTTACCGCTCGGCCGCTGGTGGGCCTGAGCGTAACTTTAGAATTTCCCATACACAGTCTCACGCGCTAGAGATATATTTTTTTTCCTATACAACGTTGCCATTGCTCGGTTTGAAATTCTTGAGTTTGTTAATCAAAAATTCGTTAAAGTTTTACAAAATATGAAATCGATAATAACACAAATTCCAAGTTTCAAATTTGGTTTCCAGATGCCCATATCCGCAGGAGGATTACGTGATTCAAGATTCGATGGCTCTAGGTACCGTCGTTTTATCACAATGCGAGAAACATACACACATTTATGCACATTCTTCATTATTTAATTTCTTTGAACATAATACAAGGCTACAATATTTGGTGGCAACAGTTTGAAAAGTGAACCGACATTTAGTATTTCCGACGCAAAATCGCAAAAAGTTTTGAAAAACATTCCTTGAGCAAAAAAAGATCCTATTATGGAGACTCTAAATGTAAGTTTTCTTCTTTATTCTAGGGTAATGTAAAATTACTTTCATTAAATTGTTGAATATACTACACAAACTTGAATATACAAGTTATTAGTCTTAATTTCAATTTGGATGAGAATGTAGCATGTGTAGAATGAGCAATTGTAAAAGTTTTATAAGATTTTTCATGCTCTATCAGGTAATTACGTATTATATTAATTACTATATGCGGTAATTACGTAAAACATGCTGAGCTTCATTAATAAAACGCTATTTTGTGCTGTTAAGTAAACTACTTTGGACTCTAATCTGTATTAATAATCTTTCCCATCAATTCAGGTGTTCTATGGATTTTGAGTGAAGATACAAACTCTTCCAATTAGAACATGACAATTTCTTGAATCATCATATCACATTGCAGCAACGTATGGCTATCGGTGCATCCATATAGTAATGTTATTAATGTTCACTCTATTAGGTATAAAACTATCTTATAATTATCATTTAAATGAGTTTAGTGTAAATCCTATTAAATTAAATTATCATATATTGTACAAAAGTTCTAACTGCCTATTAATTATATTGGGAAATATGCATTGAAATTAGATTCATTTTAAATTATACCAGTTAATAATATTAAAGTGCATTTATCGCTTTAAACTTGTTCATTTTATTAAGCAGTTATAGGAAGACTAAATTTGAAAATTAAACTAAACATCTTATGCTTTGACAGTTGGGGACACCATGAGAACTAGCTATTTGAGTGGCATCGGAAGGTTAATCAAAGATTTTATGTTTTGCGAAATGGCAACACTTCGCAAGATGTGTGAAAATTGATATGCATCGTAGTGTAAAGCGACGATAATAACGTCTAGGAAATTTAAAAAAAGATTTCCTTTTACTTTTTCTAACATCAATTATAAATATTGCAATTAAGAACAATATAACCACAACGAAGCTCACTGAAAGAGAAGCATGGCTCATACACAGAAGCAGACGAGCCAAATGCAAAGCGGAACTATACCGGTGTTTTAACAAAGCTCTTTCTTTCTTCAGCACTTTCTTAATTGCTTAGATTTTCTAGGCAAAATGTATGTTCCATTGTGGGTCGCAACAGTTTGAAAAGTTCGTTAGAAGCATGAAAATTAACATTGGAGCAGTTTAAACCCTCAAGAGCAAAATTATTATTTCAATATATAAAAATGAAGCACTTTAAATTAATGTTCCAGCAGAAATTTCATTTCTGAGGAGGCATGGCATGCAAGAAAAAAAGATAACTTCATATCACTTCAAATTAAAGCGCAGTATTTCATTTCTTAAGAATATAAAAAATAGAAAGAAAACAATACTTTGCATTGTTTTGTATTCGGTAAATTACATTTTAATTGTGTGCTTCCTTTGAAAAGAATATGATCATTTACGTAAGGGGCTGGTAGCTCCTTAAATGTCGTAGAACGTATAAAATTAATGTGGAAGATTATTCTCATTTAAAAAAATCTGATGTGTACACCACATGACTAGCTTGTACGGAATATTAAATTATACGCAATTTTCCTGCATTTCATTTAAACATATTGAATTAACAGTTAACGAATTTTCATTTAAATCTACTTCGTCCATAGCGCATAAACCACAATAGAATAAATGCACTGTTTAAAGTTCACTATATTTATTTACCATAGCCACACTTCGACGCTAGGTTCATTTAACAGCGTTACATCTCATTCATTTTACAACTCAGAGTGAGCAAAAGGTACAGCAGCTCCAGAATTACCACAAGTTCTATTCAAATACTATAATAAATCTAAAACGATGTATAAAAGAAATTAAACAAATAAAAAAGAAACAGATTTTCACAGACGATTCAGCGCCGCTTGCCTAATGCGCACGCGCTACTTATTAATTCATTTCTCACTTCGCGGTAAAGCAAAAATACATAAAAATTCCAAATATTTTTATTAAAAATTGAAAGATGTAGAAAAACATAAAACACCAAGTACAGTTAAAACAATTTTACAATTAAAATTACAATTTTGTACTCAAAAACCAGCTAATAATTTAAATGATAATTCCAGAATGGTTTAAGCATAATTTCTTTCGCCATAATAAAAGAAGACCTAACTTTGTTTTGCGAAGCTTAGTTTCTCTAGATTGGCAACAAATCCACTATTCTGCTAAGCTTCAAATGTAAACAAATATGGCCGCTATCATAACCCAAAATTAGGCTTAGCCGCACTTAAACAACTTTTAAATTGTTAATAATTCCACAATTATTGCACACAGGTTAACTAAGGACATAAAAATCTTAACCGAGAGATAAGAACAACATAATTCAATCATTTTTAAAGCAAAAAATGCGCAATTTACCAACTTATAAGAATAAAGCAGCTGAGCTCACTGAGCCGAGTAACAGAGTGTATATATATTTATATACTTTTTGTGCGGCCGATTGCAACCAAAATGCAAGGTGCACATCTACACGTTATAGCAGCCCTATATATACAAAATTGCAACGATCTGAGGCTACTCGTTTTTGCGTTATACGAGATACATACATACATACAGATTTAATTAATCTGAAATTGCTAAAGCACATGCGCTATTTAAATCTAATGAACCCTCTGCTTCACAATTTATTGCACCCTACCACCAACGTGACTTTGAAAGTATAGCTGTCAGATGGGTCATTGTGCTTACTCTTGCTATAATTATACTAAGCGTGGTTTCATTTAGAGCGCATTACTTGATGTATGACTTAATTACACTTAGGCTAGATTATACTTCGTTTAATTAGCATATACGGCAACTACTATATTTTCTTGTGCATGCACGCATGGTGCAAGTAGTTTGGTTGGGTTTATTTGATTATTGAGAGAATCGATAGCTATCTGGCAAAGGGCAGAAATTTTCGTGGAGGATTTTCTAAGGGCAACTGCCTCATAATTCACCTGGCGCAAGTGGCTAACACAAGCAGATAGCTATTGGAATAGCCGTGGATGGCTTCGTGCAGGATTTTCTGAGGGCAGCTGCCTCATATACACTTGGTGCAAGCGGCTAACACAAGCAGATGCCGTGGATGGCTTCGCGGAGGATTTTCTAAGGGCAACTGCCTCATATACACTTGGCGCAAGTGGCTAACACAAGCAGATGGCTATTGAAATAACCGTGACTCGATTCCTGATGTGGCAGTATTGATTTGTCATGTTTCCCGCTTGAAAAAAATATATTTATTCTCAAGATGGCGTCTGAACTAAAAATATTGTAATAATTGTAACTATTGTTTCTAATTATTAACTACTACATTTATAACTCTTATACCCCAAAGTTACCTAAAATGTACGGTGCGAGTTATCAGTGGTAACTTCAGAGGTGAGTTTAGCCAGTTTGTGGCCCTAGGTGATAAAATTTTTGGGGCCCCTAAGAAAGCATTTGTGTACCTTTATGCTAGAAACGAAGTTTGTGTTTTAGGGTAATAAATGAGCATAATTAGTAATATCAATATTTTAATAAAGTTATGACTTATTAACCCTTGTGAAAAGACGTAAGATATTTTTATTTCTAAATATTCTTATATTATTTCCTCTGCATATCAAGACTAAAGTACATAAAAACTCATATTATTTCAAGAAATTGAATATTCTATGGGAAAGAAAAGTAAAACAGCAAACTGCTAAAACATTTTATGGAATATTTAAAAAATAAAATGATTGATTACTAAATTAGATGACAGCCAATAACAGGTTTAATTAATTTTTTCCTTCGCTTCTTTCTGTTGGGTTGGCAAGAAAGTAATTTCGGGTTGCATAAATACATAGCGTTATGTTAATTTTTTCACTCTTCTGTCTATCTTATAATTATTTTTCGTTTGAGATTTCGCAGCTGATGGTTGTTATTGAAGAAATTCTACGCATTTCTGTTCACAAATGTTAGTTTAGAGTAAGGTTTAAAATGGGATGCAAAAATAAACATTTCCGACCTATCTTATTTTACTTCCTTCTAGGAAGTAAAGGAAATATTGTGATCTCGAAAAATTTCGGGTACCATATTTCAACGAAAATATTCATTTTGATTGATCTTGAATCTATTTAAACGATGTTTTTGCGTGACATCTGTATTTACAGACAGAACAAAGGGTTCCTTTCAACGAAAGAGATCGAGGAATGGATTTAAAATGGATTCAGAAGAGATTTTTTCATGACGTCTGTACGTACGTACGTATGTATGTATCTCGCATTACTCAAAAACACGTAGTCTCAGAGCTTTGAAATTTTGTATATGGGACTACTATTAAAATGTAGTTGTGCACCTCCCTTTTCGCTTGCAATCGTCCTCACTGAAACTATATGTATATATATATATATAGTTTCACCGAATCGGGTAACAGAGATTCGGTGAAAAAGCTGAATTCACCGAATCGAGTAACAGAGACGGTGTGTGTATATATTCAGTTTTTTATTCTTATATATTGTTGAATTGTGCATTTTTTGTTTTAAATGTGATTGACTTATGTTGTTTTCATGTTCCGCTTAAAGTTTTTATGCCTTTAGTTAATCTGCATACAATAGAAGTAGAATTATCAACAGTTTCACTAAGCCTAACGAAACCGCCGTTTGTTTACATTTGAAAACTCTTAGTAGAATAATGAATCAAGTTGGTTTCAGCAACTTCAATATCTTTTTGCAGAGTGGGACTTGTTCCCTGGCCGAATTGCTTGTTTTTGCGTAAGAACTCTAATTTTAGGTGTAAAAATTGTTTTTTTAACTGAAAGTTTTAACTGCATTTGTTGTTTTATATTTTTCTGTATTTTACAATTTTTAATGAAGATGTTTTCAATTTTAAGTACTTTTGCCTTGTCGCGAAGTGAGAATTGAATTAACTGAATGAGAAATATACCTATAACGAGATTTGAGGAAAGAAGTTAAACTGAAGTTCAGCAAAAAATACGTATATATAATTTAAAAAGCCGTACCATGAAGTCATGTGGGGTCCACATCTGATTTTTATTTCTTTGTACGAAGTAAAAAGAAAGTATTGTAATCGCGAAAAATTTCGGGTATCATATTTCAAAGAAAATATCCGTTTAGACCTCTATCGAATAATTTAACGATGATTTTGCGTAACATCTGTACGTAAGGACAGAATAAAGGGCTCTTTTTCACCCAAAAAATATAAAACTGATTTAAAGTAGATTCTGAACAGAGTTTTTTTTCGTGACGTCTACACGTACGCATGTACGTATTTATGTGTCTCGCATAACTCAAAAACAAGAAGCCTCAGAACGTTCAAATTTTGTATACAGGACTGCTATAACATGCAGATGTGCACCTCCTATTTTGGATTCTTATGCCTTTAGTTAACTTGTATGCAATATTTTTAGAAGTATCAACAGTTTAGAAGTTGTTTAAGTGCGACTAAGCCTAATTTTTTGTACCATAGCAGCCATACCTGTTTACATTTGAAACTTAGCAGAATAGTGGGTAGGGGTCCAATCTAAAGTAAGCTTCACAACAACAAAGTTACGTCTTCTTTTATTATTGCGAATTAAATTATGCTTAATCCATTCTGGAATTATCATTTAAATTATCAAATTATCCCATATATTGACTCACCATAGCGTCTACAACAAATTAAATCACTTTCTACACCTTCAGTGTTTTTTGCCGAATGAGACCAACAGTAATCTTCCAGTTTTGTGCATCAAAAAATCTGCCTTCTTGCCCGCTGGCCGAATTGCTTATTTTTGCGTAGAAACTGCAATTTTAATTGTAAAAAAAAATTGTTTTAATTGTGTTAACTGTATTTGATGCTTTATGTTTTTTCACATCTTTCAATATTTAATATAGAAATTTTGAGTTTTTATGTGCTTTTGCTTTGTCGTGAAGTGAGAATTGAATTATTGAATGAGAAATATAATGAAATTCGAGGAAATAAGTTTAAACGAAAGGCAGGAAAAACTGTGTATAATTAATATTCCGTACAAGGAAGTCATGCGGCGTACACATCAGATTTTTTATTTTTCATAAAGGTAGGAATGCGCCTGAGGTTTAGAAAGATATAAGGGTATAAGGTATTTCTCCCGCTTTCTTCGCATGCGTTCATGATGTAGTGGTTAACACGCTCGGCGCGGGTTCGAGAGGTCCGTGGTTCGATACCCGGCGAAGGAGTTGCTCATTTTTCATTTTTAAAAAAACCTAATGTAAAAATACCTAACGTTCCTACAGTGACGGCCGAACTAAAAATGTGGTGCATGATGATTCTCTACCACCAGGATTTGGCGATTGCGTCCCCTAATCCCCAGTCACCCTTTAAAGGGGGGAGTATATAAAGTATTTCTCCCGCCTTCTTTGCATTTCTTCGTGGTGTAGTGATCAGCATGCTTGGCACGTATTCGAGAGGTCCGTGGTTCGAGTCTCGGGGAAGGCGTTGCTCATTTTTCATTTCTCCTGCTTTCAAAAAAATTACAAGTGAAGTTTATGGCGTTGATTGTTTGTGTCAGAATTGGAACGCATGCGTTACAATTTATTTAAAAATTAGTTCAGATTTTTCATTTGAAAATGTTCAACGTTCTGGATGACCTTCTGATGACAAAATTAAGACCATAATTGAGTGGTGTCGTCATATAAATGTGCAAGAGATAGTAAAAAGGTTAAACGTTTTACACAAAACAATTGAAAAACACATAAGATGTCTTGGACTGGTCAAGAAACTGGATATTTGGATTCCGCATGAATTGAGAAAGAAATTCATGTAACACAACGAACCCACATTTATACTTCTGCCATTATACAATTGACCCTTTGTTCAAAGGAGTTGTCACTGGTGATGAAAATTGGATGAAAATGAATCATCTACAATAATATTAATCGAAAAAGATCACGGTAAGCATGATGAATCAGCGCAAATCATATCAAGAGCTAAACTGCATCAGGAAACGATTATGCTGTCTTATTTATTGGATTACAATAAATTATATTGTCACGAATAATATTAAAAGAGGTAAAGGTAATTTTCAGGCATTGAAAAGATTTAGATTCTTCATTAATTACTTTTATCAAAAACGTTTTCCTTTTTTGTGGCCCGTGATTCTGTTCATTAAATGGCAAAGATGTCATTGCAATTACCTATTTTTCTACGTTAAGAAATTCGTAATGGAATCGTGCCATGAAATTTTACTAAGCAACATGCATTCAATTGTGTGTAGGGATTTGCCGATGACATCAATTCTTCATAAAACGGTATTGCAAATGATTTCCATGAGCATTATTTCATATCAGCAAAATATTTTAAATAAAGGTATAACCTGTACTTACTTTCTTTTCCAAACTTGAAGCACTGACGTCAGATAAGGCTTCTTTTATATGGTTGCAATCAATTTTTAGTGCCAGTGCAGCTCTTATTGATCATGTAATATCGGATAATGTTTTGCCTTTAAATTATTTTCACGCTTTTTCAGCTTTCTGTTCAAATTTTCCAGCGATAAGGGAATATAGAGAAAAAAAATCAAATAACTTTTGCACAAACGTAAAATGTTCAACAGAGGCACTTTTTTTTTCTTTTCGCCATCGACGGAACAGCTGGCCCACTGGGTTAGGTGCTTTTCAGCCTGTTGGATCCCGTCGATGGAATTTAAAGTATATATATATATATAAAGAGCTTAGTAGTGTGTCCTCCTGCAATTGACCACGCTAAACGAGGAGCATTGAAATAAGGACCAGAACATGGAAAAAAGGTGCATGATGGGGATTGCTGAGACTAAGGGGAACACTTATTATGGTGCATGTTAGGCAGACATTTATACAGTTACGGTACATGTTGGGCATATACTATTATGGTACAAGTTAGGCATACAGTTATATTAATGATAGCTATATAATCAGGTACAGATGTAAAGACGAACAAATACATTTCAAATTGTGGGATCCGTTAAAAGAGTTCTGGATTAATCATAAAATTAAA
>KK120875.1:4203-27576 GCA_000611955.2 Stegodyphus mimosarum
TATGCGAGACGTTAAGACGTCACGAGAAAGTTCCTTTTAAATCCATTTTACAATCCGTTTTGGAAAACACAGTCCTTTATTCTGTCCATACGCACGCAAGTCATGCAAAAAAATCTTCCAAATGGATTCGGAATTGGTCAAAAATTGATATTTCTGCTCGATAGGATACTCGAAATGTTTCGTAATTACAATATTTTCTTTACTTCAAACAAGGAAGTAAAAATGTAAATTTTTTATATTTTCGTTTCATTTCTTTGTTAGTATTGTTGCTCCTATCCTTTTCCTTACTGTAAATATAAGGCTTATAAATTTTTCTATGTTTAAACCTTCATTTATGTTAATTGTGCGTAGAAGAATTAAGCATACAAAAAATTAGAATTATTCTCTTCGGAATAGTGTTTTTTTTCCTTCTATATTCTACTTCATTTTCTCAACACACTCTCCTAATTATAATAATATTACTTTCTAATTTAAAAAAGAATTAAAGGCTTTACCTTCAATGTGTCCTTAGATGTAGTGCTCAGTTCATGCATTCATTGATTCATCTGGTTACTGGGAGGTCTTAAGTTTTAATTCCTCCTCAGAACACGGTTGATTTTTCTGGACGGTCGTTCCGCCAAAAGAAGGATACTATACTCAGAGGATAAACAGTATGGCTTCCAGCATTAGCTTCTGAATTCAGTTTATTACACACTTCTTTTTAATTAATTTGGCATACATATTATTGAGCTGATATTTAAATTAACGTACTGTCCCTAAATACCCCAAAAAAAGTAAAACCTTCAGAAACAATTCTTTGTGTACCTAAAGAACTTCTGTTCTTGAATACACGTAAGAATTTCGAGTATAAAGTTGAGCTTATTATTAGTAGCAGTAGCAGTAGTAATATTTCTAAGCCTCATTTGTTTTATTTAGACATTAATAATCTTTTATGAGTTCATAAGTTAAATAAAATATGATTATAATTGTATTTTTTGAACGAAGATAGTAATCCAGTACACTTAAATAGCTGCATGAAAAAAAAACTAAAATTACCTTTTATGTGTAAAATTTATCATTGCAGTGGGTGAGCATTAGTATTGTACCTTATGCTTTAGATATTTGCTACTCCGTAGACTTTATCGACGTCTTGGATTGCACTGCGAACCTCTATAAGATCGATATCGACCCGTTTCGGTTGTCTGTTTTAAAATAACGGTGAGTGTCGAGGAGTTTCGTCTTCTTCTTTGAAAGTAACTTAACTTTCTTCAAGTAAAGTTTCTCAGTAAAGACAGGGTGTTTCTGAAGGATAACATGATTAAATATGTCGTGAATGACTGGTCGTAAATCCATTATGGAAGAAGGGAATAAAATAAGAGAGGTTTTCCAGATAATAAGAATTTTGGCTATCCACTAAGCATTAAGGAACATGATTTTGGGCCTAACTGTTAAGACTATTATGATATAACTCTAAAATGTTGGAGCCTAATTGCTAAGACCATCATCATATAAGCATAAACGTTTTGGGACTAACTGTGAAGACAAACATGATATAAGCATAAAATTTAGCACAATAATTACGCAATCATTTATTTTAACTATACAGGAATTCTACTAATGCCTCCTTAACTAAACTATATTTTCCTTCCATTCTTCACAGATTGAATAATAAACACTTTCTCTGCAATTTTGAAATTACTCAATTTCTAACTGGACATGGTAAATTCAATTCTTATCTGAAAAGATTTAGATTATCTAGTACAGACTTGTGTTCATGCAGCTTCGGGGGAATACAAAATGTTGAACATTTGTTGTTCTATGGTTCAAAGCTCAAGGAAGGACGAAAAGAACTCATTTCTAGGTTAAAATCTGTGAATATTACATTTCCTCCCCCTCTTCATGTATTTGTCCAAGATAAAATGGCTTTCTTTTTCTTCTGTAATTTTATCTCTTACGTGTCATCTGTGAATTTGTAAGTTTTTTTTATTATTATTATTATTTTGTGTTGTTATTGTATTTGTTTTCTTTTACTTACCTTTGTAAGCCTTGTGTAATACTATGTGGTGCACAAGGAATTTAAAATTTTCAATAAAAAAAAATCATTTATTTTATTTATTAATAATACAATTTCTATTTTTTGTATTTTTCAGTTTTTGTATAATATGCTCTTCTGAAAAATTATAAAACATTGTTTATAAAACTCTCATGAGTGATAAAAGAAAGCAAAGTTCGTAGAGTCATTAGGTTATTTCAAAGCAGGCGATATGAAAAATGAGCAATGCCCTCGCCGGGACTCGAACCTCGGATCTCTCGAATACACGCCGAGTGTGCTGACCATTACACAACAAAAGCATGCTAAGAAAGCGGAAGAAATACCTCATATACTCCCCTTTTAAAAGGAGACTGGGTATTAGGGGACCTAATCGCCAAATCCTGGTGGTGGAGAATCATCATCCACCACCCCTTTTAGTTCGAGTGCCACTGTAGACTCATTAGGTTATTTCGAAACAGGAGACATGAAAAATGAGCAATGCCCCCGCCGGGACTCAAACCTCGCAGAATATGCGCCGAGTGTGCTGACCATTACACCACGAAGGCATGCTAAGAAGGCAGAAGAAATACTTTATAAGTTTTTTTGCAAATGTAAATTGGGGAAAATGAAGTTTAGTACATAATGTTCCCAGCTTTGGAGTGAAAACAAATTGTCATATCCTCTCCCTGCTGATAATCTAATTGTCAACCGTATCAGTTTGGAGCAAAGCCTATGAAGGCCTTACCTTGCATTAAAGCTCATTCAGGTGGACCTTAAAAGGGAACACAGCATAACTATTTTACCTCCGGCGTGAATATGTGTCTAAAAAATTAATCATCTAAAATTGTAGTAAATGCTTTAAAATACTAACCAATGACTTCGTTCTGATTTCACAGAGGATTCACAGTTCTACTAGCTAATACAAAATGGGCGTTCACACTGACACTACTCTCTCTGTGAGTGTTATTTTCGAGAATGTTGGACTTATTGTATAGTGATATTGTGTGTTCTCAAAATCAAAACACGATTGAGAAACTATCTATCTAAATTATTATTAATGAGTTACTTGAGTTCCTAAGTAATTTAATAGACGCTATATAAATTGCTCCACAATTAACTGGTTTACATATTATGTTACCTTATCACTCACTGAGCAGATTGTACATATATTAAAGCAGTTTTAGCATAATAGTTCCCCTAAATGCAGCTTTCTTTCCAGTCTTGCATAAATACAAATATCTACCAATATTTATATAAAGAAAAAATTAAAACGACGAAAAAATAAACAACTCTATAGCTTCCAAACATCACGTATAACCCTCACGTTTCTCCTAAAGTTCACAGCTTGCATTAAAGGATTTTCTTCTTCTATGTCATTATTTTCTTATATAATATCACATAAAATATAGCGCATTGCAGCCTAAACAGGAAAAATGATCGTTTATTAAAACTCTGTTTCTAACTTTATTAAATACGACTGCTATATAAAATTAAGTAAATGTTTCTAATTAATTTAAATTAAGTCTACGCTTGCATAAAAGCAAACATTTCTAGAATTTTATAAAAAAAGATGAATTATTGTTTTTCTTTCCTTACTTTCAGATCCGGGAGGCAATGAAGTGAAATTCGACAGACAAGGAGACGGCCTAGGACGCTACACAATTTACAACTACCAGCGAGATGACAATACTAGCTCTCATTACTACAAAGTGGTCGGCAAATGGTACGATGGTCTCCACATGGATCTCGATGACGTCAAATGGCCATTAGGTAGCCTCACCTCATCCGTCTGTTCCTTGCCATGCGAAGTGGGCGAAGTGAAAATAACCCAGTCGGGTGACGTTTGCTGTTGGATCTGCCATCGCTGTGAGCCTTGGGAATACGTGGTAGACGAGTTTACTTGCAGGGATTGCGGACATGGCCGCTGGCCGTATCCGCACAAGCAGAGTTGCTATGATTTAGATCAGCAACACATGCGCTGGGACTCGCTGTTCGCCATCGTGCCAATGGTCATTGCGACCTTCGGGGTGCTACTAACCTTTTGGGTAATGGTGGTGTTCTTCCGCAACAATGACACCCCTATTGTTAAAGCGGCTGGCCGCGAGCTCAGTTATATGCTGCTTATGGGGATTATGTTCTGTTATTTTATGACCTTCGTGATGCTGGCAAAGCCGACTCCCGTTATTTGTGGCTTGCAGCGGTTCGGAATTGGGTTCTCCTTCGCCATCATTTACGCCTCGTTGCTCACCAAGACCAACCGGATATCGAGAATCTTTGAGAGTGCCAGACGTTCAGCCCGTCGGCCAAGTTTCATCAGTCCCAAATCGCAACTGGCCATCGCTTCCGTGCTCACATCCGTCCAAGTGATAGGAACGGCGGTCTGGTTTCTGTTGGAGCCACCAGGGATCCGACAATATTACCCGGACGGTAAACGAAACCAGGTGATCCTTAAGTGTAGCATACGAGACTCTTCATTTCTTCTTTCGCTCATCTACAATATGATATTGATTACCGTATGCACGGTGTATGCTGTCAAGACAAGAAAAATACCAGAGAATTTTAACGAATCAAAGTTTATTGGATTCACCATGTACACGACGTGCATTATCTGGCTCGCTTTTGTGCCGATTTACTTCGGGACAGGAAATTCTTTTGAGGTAAGAACGTTTTACTGCTTTAGCCACAGAACTTAATTTTTAAAACTTTTTCAAGGAATTATATTTAATGAAAATTGTTTTATAGAAACGTTTAAGTATGCCTATCTTTTAAAAACAACAAACTTCTTTCTGAAAAAAATATATTTTGGAAGGAATCAGAAACCATGTATATTTAATACCTCATTAAGTAATTACCTTTCAGCGAACTTTTAATGCTTCAATAAAATATGCTTCCTCCACTTAAACAGTGGAAAACTTACATAACGTTTTCAAATTTTGCATAAAATTATTTACTGAAACAAGGAAATATGCTTTCCTACTTTCGTTACTGTTTAATTTCGATGAAATCATACCCACGATAAAAGAGAGCTTGTTACTAGACTACAACTGAAAAAAATCTTTAATTTATTTTCAATGTTATAAAAAGGCGTTGCTCCAGATATCATTTGAAGAATCATTTTATCTGAATACCTTTTTATTTTGCAACTTGCTTTTTATACTATGAGCGTCATTAACAAACCAAGCTTTTAAAAGCCTATAATAACTCAAAATTTCTGTTTTGTGTCCACTGTTATCAACATTCAAAGTAGTATTAAATAACTGTGATAAAAGTTCACAGTAATACTATAATTATAAGTTGTATCTCAATTTCATTCTAATGGTAATCAACAAACGTTTTCAATATTAATTATTTTGCTTGTATTTCAGTTCGTTTAAAAAGGGAAACGCAGGAACAAACATCGAAGCTTTCAAAATTAAAAGCCTATTCGAGCTGAGTTATAATATCGCAGATGAACAGTGGCAACAAATAGCAACAGCTCTTGGATTGGCCTGTATCAGAGGATTGATGGAATTTATAAAAAAGCATATTTTAGATTTTTAAGCTGTATAGAGGTGATGATGCGTTTGTATTAAAGCTGAAGAGCTGGTTCCAGAGTCCTGAGATGGCTAGAGCAATAATAACTCATAGCTCGCAGAAAATTCAAGGAAGATTTATTGCATGAAAAGCGTATCTTGGGTTTTACTTTAGTTTCGTACATTCTGAAAGTTTCCATTCTCGAATTCAACAATTCTATATTAGAAACAAACACATATATAAAAAAATTAATATGATAACAAATGCAAAACAAATAAGTAAATAAATAAATAATGGAGAAAACAGAATCTAAATATTTACAGATATACACATGCAACATACAGTAGATATAAAAATATTAATTTTATTAAAATGAAGGAAGGAAATATTACATGATTTTTCATATCTCTGATTTTTTGTTTTCAATTTTCAAAAATTTTAATGATTCTTACAGACCTAAAACACATCTCAGAAGTTAGACTATTATCTAAAGTTTTCAGATTGTGAGATTTTATTTTATTAATTTTTATTCTTCATGCGACATATTATTTTTCTTAGTGTTTAGTTATTTTTTATTAATTTCATAGTCTAACCGTTTAAGGTATGCGACTACGTTTGACACCTAAATTTTGAAAATATTATTGGTGTTATTTAGTAAGATGCTACTTAAAAATTACAAAAATAGTGGATAAATATATTTTTAAAGTATAATTTCTGCGTTTTTTTAGCATTTTGAGTTAAAAATTTGTTAAAATTTCAGGATTACTAAATATGTTCCTACAAAATTATTTATCAATATATTTACTTTTTACATTTATTACGGTATAAAAAGTTAAATGAACGAAAATCTAAGAGACAAAGTAAACTGCCAACTAAATATGCCTCTTTAAATCCATACTCTAACCATTTTTCGAGAAATATTTCTCTTTTCATTCGCAAAATTGTCTGCAAAACTTTTAATTATGGACATAAATCTAAGCTTCCACTTCATTTAAATCATAAGGTTCATACAATATTTGTAAAAGGTTTCATAAAATTACTTTAGTTCAAGTTTTTTTTTCAAGCAGGAAGTTTTTCTTTTTCGAAACAGAAAAGTTGAAGAAATAAAATTAGGTTTAACGTACTAACGTGAACACAAATAGAATGAAAATAAAATTTTGCCAAATATGAAAATTAAACTGCAAAACTAATCCTGTTTTTGAGAACTTAGTAACAAATACAAGATTTCAAAATAATCTATTTAACATCACCAAAAGTGTTCAAATAAGTAATTCCCAGTTTAGAATTAGTGAGAGTTGTCTGTGTGCCCTTAAACATCAACTTCCGGAGTCTTAAATAGAAACTTCCGGTTCACGGCGTAGAAAACGAACAGCCATAACTCTGCTTTTAAAGACTGGAGACTAGACTGACAAAATAAAAGCAGTTTTGGAAAGCTAAATGTATAAGTTATAAAACAAGGTAATAAAAAATGTTTGTAAAATTTCATCAAATTTGGAGATTAGAACATAGTCGGACACCTTAGCCTTTTAGTCAGAATGTTACCTAATATGACAATTATTATATGTCTTACTTTCGACTGAAAAACCCATAAACTAGAAAGAATGTTGCATATTTTTCCTTGGTTTGAAAACATAATGCAAATATTATTATTTTTCATTCGCTTAACGCGCGTCTGAAAAGATAATAACTCTCAAAACAAATACTATAAAAACTATTCTTTCTAGCCATTCTTTCTCTCGTACAAAAAGCAGAGACCAGAAAGGAATGGAACACATGAATCTATTACCTTCTTGACATTCGATAGCGAATTCTAGGAAATCCTGTCCATTTCCATGACTCCCAAAATAGAATATAAGAAAGGAACATAGCTCTGTTATTACTCTTCGATGATAATGCTGCCTGAGAGGCACTGACAAATTTATACCTTGGTGGTCACCTGTCATTAAAGAGAAGAAAACTTCTTTTTCCTTCAAAAAAGAGACAGGATATTACATAAATCACGTTACAACTCTGCAAGGGTATTCAGTACCTTTATTCAATTCTCGCTTCCTTTTAAGAGTAAGCTGGATTATTGATAGCTCTTCTGCCAGACCGAAAGAAAAAAAATGAATTCAATATCCGATCCATTCGATCTTTGTATAAGACAAGAATATATACGAGGACTATAAGAAAACGAGTGATTTTTCCTTGTGAATTATTAAATTCAATATGCTCTCATGCAACTGCAGCTAAAGATTTTTCGGTGCTCTTAATTTATTTATGCATGCAAATCCCTTATTGCGTTTCCTTTTCCATCCGCTTCTTGCCTGTAGGGAGTTTTTAACCATTACTGACGAATTTTAATGTTTAAATCCGAAAGTACGGTAACTTTATCATGTTATATACAGAGTTACTTTTATAAAAATAAATTACAATAGAAATGCAAAAAGGACTGATCTGGGACATTTCTCCTAGAGAAGTGTACCAAATCAGTTCCTTATTTGACACCCTTTAAAAACCCTCAAATTTTCACGAAAATATATCAGTTTTCAACATTTTTAAATGCATTCTAAATTCAATATTTTCATCATTTTTCTAGGTGCCGCTAAACGTAAATGAATTCTTCATAGCCGAAAGACCACCTTAAAAGTGATTGAAATTCAATAGTTTCATAGCTTCAATTATAAATTAATAGTGTGAATGAAATGTTTCAAAAAATTAAATAAAAGGCCACATAACTTACAACAGAAAAGGCTTTAAAAATTAAAACAAGAAAATTTATATAAAAATTAAAATAACAAGAAATATAAATATCTTTCTAATTCTTTTCCTAATTTATATATATTGTCCATCTATCATTCTATATAGCAGAATACATACATTCCGTTATTAATTTCATTTATAGCTTTATCAGAAAATTCACCATGATTTTATCAAGATACTAAATTTTTGCTTCATCGTCCACATCTAATTTAACAAGTACAGAATCTCCATGTTTTGTTTGAATTTTTTTCAATAAGATCAGATAATAATTTCCAGGATCTAAATCTTTTAATTTTAGCGTTTTGAGATAAGATCTGAGATTACTGAATTCTTCCATGTCTTTTTACTTAGAATCATTTTTTAAATGCCTTTCACATAATTTCTATTTTTAAAAAAGATATTTGTAAATTCTATTTCAACAGGTGGAACATTATCTGCATGTATTCCTAATTTATCATCTTTTTTACCAATTAAAACAGTTGAACATATATAAGAATATAAGTATCTACCTCCTTACATAGATTCTATTTCACATCCTCACGATTTCAAAGCGAGTAATGGCGACACTGAACAAAAAAAAAACAATTTCTGAAGATGTACTGTTTTTAAATATTTTTACCCTAAAGTGACATTAGCCCAAGTTCTTTCGAAACGTAAATGAAAAAAAAACGCAGAAAACAACGCAATCCAAATAGAAAGCTAATCCGATCTCACCGCGAATTTGCTACAATCAACAGCAACTGAATTGAGATATCCCTCTCCGTCTTTTTAATGCTTTTTAATCGGTCTCGAGAAAGTTCTGGTAATTTCAGTTTTCTGGAGATTTCTGTAAAGCAAAAGAGTAGAATTAAGGTTACAGCTAATAAAATGGTCAATTACATTTATTCCGTTTTAACACAAATTTTCGAGATATCCATTTACTCACAGTTAAATGCACGTGCTCTAGTATTTTTACGTTTCCGGAACAGCTTTCTCTTAAAATTTGTCTCGCGTTGCATTGCACGGGAGAATACAACAACTTTAATTCTACTAAAATTAGCTATCTTAATATAAATCCTCTTTCCAAGGACTCCACGTCTGGGCCAGGAATAATTGGCAATCCCTGGCAGGAAGCCATACTTACAATTAAGGCATCAATGCAATAATAAACTTTAAAATACAATTAACAAAGAACATAAATAATGATTGCAATAAGTAGCACAAAGCAAATCAAATACCAAATCGATAAATGAGAGCACAGATTTACAAATTTAGAAACAAAAAAGACCATGATCTTATACTATTTACACTGCGTACACTACGTACTATGGCCATAGTAAGGAGCTAGCCTGTCGTAATGAACGACATTAGACTTAGAATTCGAGACTTACAGATCCGAACAACGATGTCGCTCAGCCTGTTTAAGACCGTGTAAAGACCATCTCAAGATGAATTTACTTTAGGACAGAGTCCTATCCGTCGAATCGGATACAACAACCGCACGTTGCTTCCTTAGCTTAATCGGTGTCCTGTAGCTCTCGTGTAATCTCGGGTCTTCATCTTCTGCGTCGCCAAGATAATTAGCTCTCGGGCAAAATTTGCGTCACTTCAAACCGTGTCTGAAGATCTGAAGATCTTGGATATAATCCTCGGGCAATGAAGGCGCATCCGTAGGGCCATCAAACAAGATATCACAAGGTAGACGAAGGTCACGACCGAAGGGCATCTGGGATGGGGAATATCCGGTAGTTTCTTGGATAGCACTGTGATAAGCCAGTAAAAATAGAGGTAATTTCTTGTCCCAGTCATACTTCCTTTATTGGAATCTAAATGAAGATGCACTCCGAACCTGGAGATCCAATGCTGTATCGTTACTTCTGCTACCATTACAGCCTCTTGATCAGGAACAGGATAAGCTTCAGGCCACTTAGTGAAGTAATCTATGATAACGGGGAAATATTTGTTGCCATCAGCAGTTTGTGGTAGAGGTGCCAGCATATCAAAGGCGATATGTTCAAAAGGCGCTCCTACGGTGTAACATTGTAGCTTCACTCGGCTGCGTTTCTTCGGTCCTTTCCGGCCCTCAAAGGCATCGCAAGATTGGAATCACTTTTGTACGTCATCTTTTGCATTGAGTCAAAAACGCGCTTTCGAACTCTCTGCAACATTTTCATTATTTACAAGTGGCCCCCTGTAGGGCTGATATGTAGTTCTTTAAGGACGTCCGGAATCCGGGATCTCAGAAGTATCAGCTGCCATTGGAAAGCGTTTCCATCATCCAATTCGAATTTACGGTATAAAACACCAGTTCGAATTTGCAGTGAATCCCAGAGAGACCAATTTTGTTTTGTCTTAGGACTATGGATAGAAATGTCCTGCCAGGAAGGTTTTTCTGCTTGAAGACTTCATTAGTCAATTATGGACTTAATGCCGCCGTCTTCCAGCTAGTCTTTCCTGACTTCTTCATCACTTAATGGATATTGATCAGCCGATGTTGATGTTTTAATTTGTCGCGCGACCGGATTAAGTAGTTCGCATTTCTCTTCGACCCTGGAAAAATATCGGCAGCTTTCTGGGCAAGGTCTTCTAAACAGTGCGTCAGTGTTTCTGCGGGATGATCCCTTCGAATGACGGATAGTGAGATCTATCCAGCTGGCTATTTGGCCTTCGGAATTCTTGAAATTTATAAGCCAGGTCAACCATGAATGATCCGTGCAGAGCAGGAACTGAAGATACGTCAGGATTGAAGCAGATGTTAAGCTAGCTTCAAGTTTTAAATTCATCCTCACATTCCTTTGTCCACAGGAACTTTTGCTTGATTTCTGTCAGTTTGTGAATAGGTCTTGCAACGGAAGAAAAGTTCCTCACAAATTTACTATAGTAGGTGCAAAGCCCCAGGAAACGTCTTAGATGATGAACTGCTGACATTTTTCTGGATATGTACACACACCTTCGACAGAGATGACATGTTCGAGGTAAGGCACTTCCTGTCTCAATAATTTACATTTAGCGTGACTTTAGATTGGCTTCTTCCAGTTTCTGAAGCACCTTTCTAAGATTTTCTAGATGGATGTTCCTCAAAACTTTTCCCGAAGATGATGTTGTCATCCAGGTATAGAGAGAATCCAAAGAGGCTTCGTAGGAAAGACTTTTTAAAACAGTCTCCATAAGGCATTCGAACGGCATCATACTGAACTGCCAAAGTCCTTGTTCGGTAGTTAATGTTATGTTTTTCTCCGTCATCAGGATGTATCTCTCTCTCTGCCAATATCTGCTTTTTAAATCAAGTGTCGAGCCCACTTGTTTCCAGAAAGAGTGAAAACGTCGATAATCAATGCGAAATGTAGTTGAAACGTCTTTCCTTCTGACCAGGACTGTGGGAGATGCCCATGGACCTTGCTGAAGGCTCAATGCCATCGCTTTCTTCCATGTCCTTTAAAAGTTTTTCTACCTCTTCATGTTTAGCAATCAGTAAACATCTTGGATGTTGCTTAATTGTTGGATGAACTTGGTATCGATTCTATGCTGAGTCAAACTCATTCGACGCAAGTCAGAGGACGAGCGAGAGAAAATATCTTGAAGTTTTTGAATGACACGTTCGGCAGCATTCCTCTCTTCATCGCTTAACTGTACATTCTGCAATAACTCCGATGTAACGCTCTCTGAAGACACATATTCTGGGACGTTACTGTTTCGTTTAACGCTAATCACTGGAGTACATAACAACACTCGCCTTGTCAGTTACATTGTCAACTCTCACTGGGATAACGGTCCTCGATAGGTCGACTAGAGGCTACTAGTACTCTTTTCGAGCTGTTGCAGTTTTTGGGATACTTCCTGACGAGGTAGCGGAAATTTCTGTTTTTGGCTATGGATTCATGAAGCAAAAATTGATTTCTTGGTGGTATTGTGATATCGTCTTGAGCTATGATCTTGTGGACAGATTTAACTCCTTCATTATTAAATCTGAATAGGTCTATGTCCTCAGAGCAGAATGCAGTTCGTTATTTTTAAAGTCCAAGCTAAAATTGTCTTTTCTCGGAAAGTCCAGTCTGAGTATGCAAGGATTTGTAATATCGGCCATACATGCCGTGTGGTAGTACACGGCACTTCCAAACGTGATATTAACGATTCATTTCCCCTTGATGTCGATCTTCTCGCCGGACACAACCTGGAGGGTAACGCAGGGTGGCATACCGATAAGTCTACCTTTCAGTTGTTAAGCCAAATCTTTTCGGATGATGGTACCGTTGGCTCCTGTATCGATTGTCATATTGCAGGGAACTCCATTGACATGTCTCATGATGAAGAGTTCATTACTTCCGCCACTCATTGCAGAAATCTGAAGTGCTTTAAAATGGGGGTTCTCATCATCTGGCAACCTCCAACCCGCGAGATGGCGACTAATCAGTTTCCCTACTTCTTGCTGGGAGACGTCTTAACTTCCGTGCTCTAGGGTGTTCTGCAGTTCCATCTTATATGGCCTTCAGCACCGCAGTGCAGTTTCAACATTTTACGGGTTTTTTTGTCACTAATATTCCTTCTCAAGACATTGAGTTGTCCGGTTAAATCATCTAGGCTAGCAGTCATTTGAACCACTGACTCTTCGACTTGCGCAATTCTGATTGGGTGTCGGTCTCTACTAGTTTGCTTGGTGGGTTACCTCGAATTTCATGGCGTAATTAGAGCGCTCTTTAATTCCTTGACATCCGCTATTCGCAGAGCTTTCTGTATTTCAGGATCCCGAATGTCGTCAAAGAAGTACTGCGAGGACACGATTTCTCTTGTTTCTGCCTGCCATTCCGAAAAAGCGAGATGAGGCAACCTTTCAACGTTCGTGGCAAGTTCCTGGAGTGTTTCAGTTGGGTTCTGTTTACGGGATTTTAATGTAGCCCGCTATAATCTTTTAAAGACTTTTCGCCAAAGCTCAGCTCCAACGCGCCGGATAGAGCTTCGAAATCTAGTCTCTGGAAGCGTTTGAATAAAATCCACAGCATCTGCTCTCAGGACTTATCTTACAGGACTTAATTACAGGACTTATCTTAGGAATCCTATCCATTCGCATCCACGGCCATAGAAAATTGTATCTTATATACTTTCCAGGAGATCTTCCCATCACACGTGGATAGCTTCAGAGAGGGACGAATAGGCACGGGTAAAAATTTAAAACTATCAGAATTACTCCCTGGCGTTGCTACGAATTTCTTCTAGGTATCAACTTCTTTGGCGACTGCTGAAACTCTGCTATCGATTTGTTGTTTAATGGTAGAAACCCACTCTTCTATCTGTTCTTTCCCAGAGGAAACTCTTTCTCCAACTTTATGTTCCTATTCTGCCTTCCATAGCTTCAAATTTCTTTTCTATTTTGCAGGTTATTTCTTTACCAGTTATCATCTCTTTTTTAACGGAATCTTAGCCAGCTTTCATCTCTTCTTTAACGGAGCTGACAGCCCCTTCCATCACTCTTGCACTAGCATTCACCCCCACTTCTGATACCAAAAACCGTTGCGTTCATACGGGTTCGTAATAGCTTGAATGCAGAAGTCCGATAGAAGTTTAATAAAATTTATTTTTATCAAAAGAAATACAACAGAATGCTGGAATATTCCTCTGAGATATTCGTACAAGTGTTCACAGTATAACGCAGTATAATCAGTAGGTATACTTCAAACTACTAAAAACGTTTAAATACAACGCAATGCAAAAAGAAAGCTAATCCGATCTCACGCTGAACTTGCAAGAGTAGCAACAGCAGCTAACTAAACAACTGAACTGAGTGTTCTCTCTCAGGCTTTTTATAGCTTTCAATTAGTCGCGAGGAATTTCTAATTTCTGGAAAACAAAAGGAGTGGAATTACGGTTATAACTAACATAGTGGTCAATTTTAATTATTCAATTTCAATACAATTACCGAGATACCCATTTACTCAAAACCTTTTACTGTATTTTTACTTTTCGGTCATAGCTTTCTCTCAAAATGTGTCTCGCGCTGCATTGTACGGGGAAATATAATAATTTTAATTATAAAGGGGGAGTATATGAGGTATTTAGTCCCTCCTTTCTACATGCCTTCGTAGTGTAACTGTAACACACTACGCGTATTCGAGAGGTCAAGATTCAAGTCCCGGCGATGACATTGCTCATTTTTCACGTCTTCTGCTACAAAAAAAGCTAATCAATCAAGATGGTATACGAGATAAATCATTGTATTGTTTAGCCAAATTTGATATCTTTTTTGTTTTCCTTAAAAGTTGTGGTTTAACACTTATTTGTTTTCTAAATTTTGGATGACAAAGATATCAGAGAATGAAATACGTAATGAATATAAAATTCAGTAAGATATTATGAGCGGACATGAGTCATCACTGCAACTAGAGTACAGGAAAATACTTCACATTCGAACATATTGCTTTTCACAATGCAATTTCAGGAAATGAAAATGTTTTCTTTCGCTATTTCTTTGAAATTCTTTGTTGTTAATTTTTTTAAGTATTCTTATTCGTTAATATAATATCGAATTTCGTCTTTCATTCTTAAAATGAAACCTGAGTTTGATTTTCTTGGGAACTCCAATATTTAATGTACTGAATATGGCATTCAATACATTGATTCGAAAACCTTTATTTTTTTGTTGTTTTCTTTGTAGAAAACGAACTTTCGAGGGGAAAGAAATCTATTAAAATAAATCCTTACTTCTAAAGTAGGGAAACGTATTTCTTTTCCATTTTATGAGATTTTATTTTGGCATCAAGATGTATAAAGTATATTACTGATGATGATATGTAATATTCTGCATATTTATGGAGATAAAACATTCTTTAGTATCACATTTTAATTTAAATTCATGAATTTTAATGGCTTAATATTGCGTGTAGTCTCCTTTCTGAATATGGGAATTGTCTTCTCTTCACTGTGCGAGATTTTTTTTTCTCCATTATCAGACAATATATGCTGTTATTCGTGTTAATGTTTTGAGTTAATATTGGTTTATTTTTGCGATCTCGTATTCTTATTAAACTAAAGTATAAAATACAAAAACGTGTAGCTAATAACAGCAAACACAATCAAAGTACCTTTTATCTAGTTTCATTAACGAACTAAAAAGGGATTCGAAATTTTTCCCAACTTCAAGAGGAATTACAGATGAAGTATCTGTAGCAGAAAGTAAATATTCCACTTCAAGAAAATATTTAATGGTGAAAATTGCGTTAATACCTGTGATTTAATATTTTCCCATACATAATCTGGAAAATTTTAAACAAGTTATTTCATTTCAGCTGCACATGAAGTATTGCATTGAAGTTTTGTTATAATTTAAATTATTGATTTTTCTTGTTTTCTAAATTTTCTGAAATGAATACGTCGATAAAAGTTCTTCTGTTTTCGCTTAAATCCAACATTCTATACATTATTTAATTCTTTAAGTTTACAAAACTCAGCATTCGAGATTAAAAGTATTCGGTTTTTGAAGGAAAATTTCAATTATGCAAATAAAGGATAACATTTTTATAGAATGGAAACCCCACAAGGCAGTTCAGTTATTGCATTAATGAATTTCCTCAATTAAGATTTTTTTGAGGGGTAAAAGCACATATCTGTTTACTAATATAATGCAATGGTATGTTAGTTATAAACTTATAAGGTATTTTCTCCCTCCTTGTAGCATGCCCTAGTGGTGTATCGGTAGTACAATACGGCGCGTATTCGAGAGGTTCAGGTTCGAGTACCGGTGAGAGCACTGCAATTTTTCATGTCTCTTGTTTCAAAAGGAACTTAATGATTGTACAGTGGCGCCTGAACTAAAAGGTGGTGGATAATAATTCGTCACCACCAGGATTCGGCGAGTGGGTGCCCTAATCCCCAGTCGCCCCTTTAAAGGGGGAGTACATAAGGTAGTTTCTTCCTCCTTCCAGCATGCCTTCATGGTGTAACGGTAGCATACTAGGCACATATTCCAGAGGACCAGGGTTCGAGTCCCCGGGAGGGCAGTGCACAATTTTCACCTTTTCTGCTTCAGAAAACCCTAATGACTCTACAACCCAGACAGAATTTTAGCTCATAGCCACAAAATTTTGAAAATACATATTTGTATAGGAGGATCCCAAATTTACCATTTCAAACTATTAAAAAATGCGTAAATTTCAAAATTTATAATAATGGCGAATTATTTCAATGAATAGCACTCCCATATTGTTACAAGAATATATCGCTTAAAATCTAAGCTGCAGTTTCCGCTACTAACGTTTGAAAGATAGTGATGCGTTGTTCCCAAGCAAAACGAAGTTTTATGATTCAGCATCTCTTCGCAACGCATTCTTAGATAAACGTTGTTGAAACGTTTAAACATGCCTTCCCAAATGTTCATAAAGTTAAGAAAGCTTTCCGTTTGGTAATTTGATTTCGAGAATGCATTCTCCATAAAGCTAAGCATTCTCCATAACGTAGTGGCCAGTCATCTCGTCTGAGTTCGGACAAGATAGTCGTAAAATGCTGTAATCAACAATGATGATTGAGAAAAATATACCATCGCAATCAAATTTATGCGTTGAGAAGTAATGCTAAACCATTAAACTTCGTTCAGCTTGGGAAAAAGTCTGTTTCATATTTTACCAAACAAATGTTATTTTTTAAATTAACAGTGCAAATTGCAAATCAAATTTCAAATCATATATTACTTGTAACAGTAGAGGAGAATCATCTATTGCAACACTGACATTAATCTCCATTTTGAAATCTCCCAGCCCAATTAATCTTTCTAGCCTTCTGCACACTTGAGTGAATATTGTCACTATAAACAAGAAGCAATTTAGATTAACACATAAGAAGAAACTAGCATTAGCTAAAATAATTATTGAGGCTACCACTTGTAGATATATAACAATATAAATACTGCTTCTTGTTTTCGTTTTTTCAAACGATGCCTAAGTAAATATCCAACTAACAAAGACAACAGGATATCATGCTTTCATTTTGGCTAACTTCTAGCTAAATACATGGAATGAGTGATATGAATATCGTTTAGAATTGATCGGACAATCGTGAAAATATCGAGCTAATAAAAACTTAAATAAAATTTGAATAAATACTTTTTATGAATGACATGATCCAAATTTCAGTTATGTAATTAAATTCGTGAAACATTATATTCTTCACTCATGCTGAAGTCCATAAACCGTGCTCATTTTTCTGTTAAAATACAAACTTCGTTTATTTAGTAAATTTAATTAAAGTCAGACTGGTAAAAACTAATTTATTTTTGAGTAGTATATTGAAGTAAATTTGTTAAAATTCGTAATATTAAAATTCCAACAAGCGGAAAGTTGGGCATCCAGGTAAATTAACTATTAACTCAAGCATCTCCCAACACCACTCTCATTGCCTTCACAGATGGATCCAAAATAGACAACAAAGTTGGATGCAGCGTGACCATTCGGACTGGAACAGAAACCATAACTTAATGGCAAGGGCATCTACGACCGGACAATAGCGTATTCCAAGCTGAACTGGCGGCAATAAGACACAGCATAAGCTATCTCCAAGCATATACCAAGGTAATTCATATTATTACAGACAGCCAATCATCAATATATGCAATAAAATCTCCAACTACCAGCTCTCCAATAGCACAGGAAATTCAAAATATCATCTTATCCAGCAATAGTACTTTTATTCTCACAGGGACAAGGGGTCACAGCAACTGCGAGGGCAATGAAAGGGCAGACAAGCTTGCAAAGCAAGCTGCGATAAAAAAACGAGGAGACCTTATCCACGCCCAATGGCCTCAATCAGCAATCAAACTAAAGCTGAAACAACTTGCCAACGACGCTTGTCAAACGGAATGGACGAATGGACATACTGGACGTCGGACACACAGTCTGCTACTCAAGGTTGATGAAGAACGCATAATCTGCAATTATTTCCTCACACAATTTATATCCGGTCATAGCCCATTCCCCACATACTTCTACGAAAGAAATCTCTCTTCAACAAATGTGTGTGTATGTGGGGAGATGGGCGACCCCGACCACTACATCTTACGATGTCCCTTGACGACAACTTACCATGTTAACTTCGCTTTGCCTCATGGAATAACTGCGTCTTGGCCCTTCTTGCTTCTGTTTGTTTCCCAGGTTTCTTTAACCTGCATTTACGGTTGTATTTTACCCTGTATTTACTGTTCTTCTCCTCTGTATTTACTGTTCTTCTCCTCTGTATTTACTGTTCTTCTCTTCTGTATTTACTGTTCTTCTCCTCTGTATTTACGGTTGCCATTCTTTTTGTAGAAGGCATTTGTATTTCTATAGGTATCTCTCTCCGTCGCTGCTCCTCGTAGCATTCGCGCTATCCGCTCGAGTTTCCTGTAAAATATCTTTAAAAATTTGCGTTTTAGTCCGGTCATAATATGTTTTAATTTGCTCCACATCTGCCGTTGTTTATTCCCTATTTTTATCTTTCAAATACATCACGTCTTCCCTAATTCTTTCAATTACGTGTGAGCCTTGAAATCGAGGACAAAATTTGGTTATTCTTTCATTGCCTGCCTACGATAAAGAATGCTTCATTTTATGAATGTGATCTCCCACCTTATAATTGACTACTATCCGTTTCCGTCATTGTACATTTTCTGTGTCTTCCTTGTCATGTCTGAATTTCTAACTTCTTCATCTATTATCTTTTGGATATTTTTCATTTGGAATTCCGGGGCTCTATTCCGAGCAAAGAATGATTTGTCCAGCGGCGTAAATAACTTTCGGCCTAAAAATAGCTCCGCTGGAAATTTTCCCGTTGTATTACTCGTCGCCGTTTTTAATACATATGCTAACTCACTGACCCCGTTATCCCACCGCTTATAATAGTTTTCACATAGCAACGTATGATTTTGACTATGTTTTTATTCACTCGCCCTGCTATGTTTGATTGCGGCAGATAAGGTACCATTTTTAGGTGGCGTAAGCCAAGTTCTGCGCATAGCCCTACAAATACTTGGCTAACGAATTTCTGACCATTATCGGAAATTAATTTTAAAGGAGCTTCGTATTTTAAGACATATTTATTTAAAACGAATCTTCAACTGTTTTAATCGAGGCTCTTCTCAGGGGGACTTTTTCAACATACTGTTTAGAGAAATGGTCTGCGATAACAAGGAAGTATCTATTTTTATTGATTTCACTGTGAAGGTATGGACCCAACAATTTGATACTGACCAATTCTTTAGGGCCAACTCGTTCGTAAAATGTTTTAAGTACCTGGCCGGGCTATAATGAACATTATTATTTAACAGACAAGTATGGCAGAACTAACATACGCTCTTACGAACTATACTAATTGCGAAAAAAACACCGCCTCACAAACTCGTTTAATAGTTTTTCTAATTCCAAGGTAGTCAGACGTGGGGGAATCATATAATTCATTTAAAATATTTATCATTAAACTCGCTGGAATAAAAGATCTAAGCTCATGATTTTGATTTGTAGTATTTGAGAAAAATAACATATTATCAATCAGTTCGTAATTCTCGGCTCTATTTCGTATTGTCTTAATAATCGGATGTTCAGAATGATCCTATTTCTAAATTTGAGATCCCTTTTCAATTCTTCTAACAATTGTCTCGTGCGAGTCAAGTATTCATACTTCATATATTCCCCTTCAGCATAGCGCATTTTACTTTGCTAGCTTCGTCAACCAACTTTATTCTGGACAGCGCATCAGCCACCGTATTTTTCTCCCTGGAGTGTATTGTATAGTTAAGTCAAACTCTTGAAGTTTAAGGGCCCGACGATTCAATCTTGGCGACAAATTCTTCTCTGAATATAAACTCTGGAACTGAATGAAATTCCTGCCACTGAATGAATAAAATTCATATCATGCGGCCACAGGAATTTCATTCAGCGGCCACAGGAATTTCATTCAGTGGCCGCATGACGAAAATAAACTGTAATCGGCGAATTCCCAAAATAAATTCGAAACTTTTGTACAGCTAACAGAACTGCGAGCATTTCTTGCTCCGTAGCGTTGTAGTTTCTCTGCGTGGGATTAAGCGATTTACTAAAATACGCCACTGGTTGGCCGCTCTACGTCAGAACTTTTATTGAAAATAGTCCCTTAACATTTTAATTTAATTTAGTTTTCCCCTTTCCATCCTTCACATAACGATAGTAATCCACTTAATTCGGAACTCAAAGTCAAATTAACAAACCAAAACTTTCCTTTTCATCTAAACTTCCATTTTGAAATACATCGCCCTTGCTTCCTACTTCTGTTGCCAGTTAGACGCTGCCGTTATGCTTCTCTTCTTATTGCAACGATATCAAAAATGTGAAAGTTCTAGAAGGCACGATTAGTGAGCTAAGTGAACTGTGGCTGCAGTTGTCAACAACAATGACCAAATTATTACACACGCAAGCACATATATATATATATATATATATATGTCACCACTTACCTCTTTTTCATCGATTGTATCGTAATGACGAGGTAAAAGTCACAAATGCGATCGAGAACGAGAGCGCAGTTGAGCAGTGTAATTCAAGTTAAGAATGTGCTTCTGAAGAATTATTTTGTCCAGAAATAAAATATAGTCAATCGGCCATGAATGCTTTGTGTTTCATGTTGTGAACTTCCAAAACATCAAATATGCATGAAACAGTAGTATAATATAATGATGTATATTAAAGCTGGATGTAATAATGTACAGTAAAACTATATTGTAGATACATATGTGATATAATAATACGTAAGAGTTTATACAGAATAAAACCCTGGTTATTTTAAAGATTTTTCACTTGCGTACTTACTTATATATATTTTAGATTAAATTATATACCTATATGTGTTAATATATATACATGTATTTATATAGCAGTGAAAAATAATGGCTTTCGTTAAAACTGTATATTATGCACCACAACAATGAAACGATATAATATATATAAAATCAAGAGATAATAAATCTATTAAAAATTAAATGAAGAAAGGAGCTAATATTCTAACAGGAAATAAACACATCAGAATTGAAACTAATACAATAAAATTAATATAGCATAATAAAATTAATAAAATTAGTATGAAAAGATAAACTATTGAAAATATTTTATATTTTTCAAGGAACAGCCAAAGAATTTTTAGCAGAGCCACGTTTCTGAATTACATCTGAGTGCTTGTGAATTCTTAAAAACATTCCAAATAAATAATTGAAAGAAAGTGCAAATTAAAATTAATTTAGTTATAACTATCAATTAATGTCGTATAAAACTGTCATAAAGCAAAAAGGTAATATTATTAATCATCAAGATATGACCTGCTCCGACGGAACCCTAAAACAAAAACTACTGTAAAAATAGATATTTTAAGAAGAATTCTGGAGTAAGAATTGAGAAAAAACACAAAGCAGTTAAAAGCAATATTCTAGATGACTATTTAATAAATTTAAACCGTAGAAAAATCACAAGTTCTGAAAGCACTTTCTCAGTCAAAAATCAACATCGTAAACCAAAATTAAAATATTTCATCAAAAATCTATCGAGGAAACAAATTTAGAAGAAATTTACTAAATATACAATACAAAAAATTTTATAACAATAATAAATGCAGAAAAGTTTCCAAATTTATGAAATTTATTTCCCAAATTTAGAAAAAAACCTAAAAGAGAAGACTTAGAGTCTAAAATGAAAACAAATCTGATGTATAACTTCCTTCTACGGAATATCAAATTATATGCATTCTTTCTTGCATTTCATTTAAACTTATTGGATTGAATTAAATCTACTTCGTCGATAGCGCATAAACCACAATTGATTAAATGCACTCTTTAAAATACATTATATTTGTTTACCGTAGCGACACTCTGGCACTAGGTTCACTTAACAGCGTTACATCTCATTCATTTTATAACTCAAAATGCACAAACATTATATCTTCTGAAGAATTATGTAATCATTGCCAAATGCTCTATTCAAATACTCTAGCAAATCTAAAATTATAATTGATGTATAAAAGAAATTAAAGGAACAAAAAAAGAAGCAGTTTTTCACGGACAATTTATTATTTCTCCTTCAATTAATTCAGCTCTCCCTTCGCGACAAGGCGCAAGCTACCTATTAAAAACATTACGAAGCAGATCTTAAACACTTATTTTCTCGAATAAATTCCAGAATATATTAAGTATGATTTAATTCGCAATAATGAAAGAAAGCGTTATCTTTGTTGTTGCGAAGCTTAGTTTTTCTAGATTGGCAACAAATGCACTATTCTGCTAAATTTTAAATGTAAACAAATATAGCTGCTATGTTAAAAATAATTAGGCTTAGCCGCGCTTAAACAACGTTTAAATTGTTGATAATTCAACAAATATTGCAAGCAGATTTACTAAAGGCATAAAAACCTTAACCGGAAGATAAGAACAACATAATTCAATCATTTTGAAAGTAAAAAAATGCGAAATTTACCAACATATAAGAACAAAAAAACTGAGCTTACTGAGCCGAGTAGTATATATACTTTTGGTGCGCCCGAGTGCAGCCAAAAACGGAGGTGCACATATACATCTTATAACAGTCCTTTATGCAATATTTCAACGTTCTGAAGCTACTCGTTTTTGGGTTATGCGAGATATATACATGCATACGTATATACTTATAGACACTATGAAAAAATTTCTTCTGAATCCATTTTAAATCCGTTTCATAATTCGTTTGGGGAAATAGAGTCCTTTGCTCTGTCCTTACGTACAGATGTCATGCAAAAATATCGTTAAATTGCATTTGATAGCGGTCAAACTGGATATTTTCGTTGAAATATGGTACCCGGAATTATCCGCGATTACAATACTTCGTTTACTTCGTACAAGGAAGTAAAAAGGGATAATAACTAGAATGTGAATTAAAAAAGGCAGTATTCCTAAAATTGATGAGTTTTAAAGTAAAACTGAGTTAATTAATTTGAATAAAAAGAAAAAAGAAAATAAACCTGATTGGAGTACTACATCCATATGTACTATGTGTAATTTTTGAGAATGGGGTTAGGATGTTGCAGTTGAATCCAGGGGTAGGAGGAAAGTAAGAATAAATGGAAATAATAAAAAGCAATCATATGTTAGTTTGAAATTTTTAAACTTTTGTTTATATATATAT
>KK120875.1:27595-90990 GCA_000611955.2 Stegodyphus mimosarum
GGCAATACTTCACATATTCCGAGAATCGAACAAGTCGAAGAACTAAATACGTACAAAATAAAATGGCAATTGGTTCCAATAAAAGTACTTTCTTACCGTTTTTCAATGAATAGAACATGATTAATAAATTCAAAAGTCTTATAGAGTTTGACCTTCTTTGATAATATAAGCTAGAGTCGAAATTCTAAAAAATTTATTTGGCTCCAGTTATCGCTACGACTAAGGTAACAACAGAGTCCTGAAAAGTTTTAAAACAACCTATTTATTAAAATTGAATTTGAACATAAACTCACTTCTTGTGCTTGAAAAGAATCCATTACCACTTGTGGCGATGTAACCTCCCAAAAAAGGAGAAAAAACCATCATTTATGTATTAAAAATAATTTTGATTATTAATTCTTTGAAATTTATTTTAATTTTGCTCAGTTAAAATTTAGTTTGCTTTTAATTTTCAAACCGGACTGTATCAAATCTAGATTCATTTCGAAGTCAGATTATGCGAGTTTTTGTTACGAGTTATTGCCTCAGTAAAAAGGAATGCAGTTGAACTGAAAAGGTGGAGAACTGTAGTAACGAAATCAGAAAACCAAAAAGTCATCTCGAAATTTCTTTAACTTTATTTTATTATCTAGTGATTAAGTGGCGAATACATAGTTTGTATTACAAACAAATGACCTCTAATTATTGACTGAAAAAACAGCAAATTGTGAAATCTCTGTTCTTCAGCAAATGACTTTCGTATATACTACACATAAAATTGTGCTATGCCTAGGTATAGATCGCTATTCATGCTGGGCTTTTTTTTCGAAAACCAGCTTAAGAGTTCACTTATGATTTAAATATTATAAGTATGCACGTATCTTTTAATACATACTCTTCTTAATAAAGTCATGCACATTTACACTCATGTCCATAAATTAAGGATAAGGCAAAATCAAGCAAAGGAAGAGCTAGAAGCAAAACAAATTTTATTTATTTATTAAACAAAAGGTAAAGAGCAAAAAATGATGCTATATGTTTGATATTATTAAAAAATTAGCGATTTTTTCTCCCTAGAGCACATTACAAAAAAAAACCTATTTACAAAAAACCAATATTACATGGTTGGTATGATTGTTAATACATTGTATGTCTCCCAGACGATGCAATAGAGTCCGTACAATGCCTAGGCATGCTGAGTATCAAATTATCGATCTGATCTTGGGGGATATTACACCACTCAAAAAGCAATGTTCTCCGAAGTTCCGGTAGACATGTAGGAGGAGGCTGACGGTCTGCAACTCGTCGGCCAATCATGTCCCACACGTGCTCTACTGGATTCAAGTCCGGTGAGAAGGCTGGCCAGTCCATACGGGTGATATCCTCCGATTGAAGGCATTCGCTTACGATGTTTGCACGGTGAGGACGGGCGTTGCGATCCATAAACACAAATTGTGCGAGCATGGCGCCCCGAAATAAACGTACATGTTGTTCCAGAATGACGTCCCGATGGATTTGGCTTGTCATGGTTCCAATTTGAACATGCAGGTCAGTTCTGGAACCCAGAATAATTCCAAATTTATGAAAGCGGAAGGAATGGACCACCCACCGTAACGGTGTCGTTCAATGAAGTTTTCTTCGTGGTAACGGGTACCTGGAGCTCTCCATATAAGTGCGGCGAGAATCAGATTGCAAGCTAAACCTGGACTCGTCGGAAAACGTCACGCAAGCCCACTGTTGCGGTGTCCACAATGCATGCTCTCTACTCCAGGCTAACCGCAGGCGACAGTGAGTTGCAGTAAGCGGAACGCATCTGACAGGTCTACGAGCATATAGACCAATCTGCCCTAAGCGTCTGTACACGGTCTGCCTTGAAATTGTCGTACCAGTGGCTGAAGAGAGCTGACAATACAGGTCCGAGGCTGTGCTCTGCCTGTTTCTTTTCGCAGTAACTGCCAAATACCGGTTCTCATTCGGCGTTGTAACTCTGGGGCGACCTGTACTGTAACGTCTACTCACATTACCATCATCTTTGAATTGTTGCCAAAGCCTGGAGATGACACTCTGGGCAATTCCAAGTTCGCCTGATACTTCCAGTTCGGTACGCCCACATTCCAGACGGCCGATAATTCTACGACGTAAAAAATCATCCAGATGCGTCCTTTGTGTCATAACTCTTCGGTTATTGCACTGAAATGCTCATAAAGCGCCTGCGAACAATTTTACTTCTTTGCCTGTATTCCTTATATATCACTCTCTTACACTCTCGTCATTGTGACGTACCATCGGTGTCATCTGGTTACTTCCTGAAATTTGCATATGATTCGTGAAGATGTGTGTAGTGATTTTATAGGAGATATATTTATTTTAGAGTTCGATTTCCACGTGACTCCGAATTATCCTTAATTTATGGACATGAGTATATTTCGTCTTCATCTACCAAAATTCTTTCTCATAGGCTATTCGAAACAAGGTGCTATTTTCAAACGGTTCCACTTGATTCGGTTAATACTTTGTTTTCAAATTGTTCCCAAATAAACAGAATTCATCTGCAATGGTTTCATAATCTGAACTTAATATTTGTCTTATTTAAAACATATTGCATTATTACGAGAAGAAAACAATCATTATGAGTTAGAATTCTCAAGCCTGTTGGTAAAAAGGTTATATCCTACTTTTAAGAAGATCATTTTCTCAAAAAGCAATTTCTTAACAATAAAAAGATAATATTTATTTTTCGAACTCATTTCATACTCAGTATTAAACAGATGTTATTTTTTACATCAAATAAGAATTTTCTTTCTCACTTGCATTCCATTTTTAAGCGATATCTGATGGTACGCCGCATTTTATAGGCTGATTCTTTTGCTAAAGAAGCTTTTAAATTCTTTTTCGTTGGTGATGCTTCTTATTGGAACGCAACTCTTTTCGTGACTTAAAACATAAATGATGTCTTTTCTCCAAATTCTATTGTATTTCTTTTTTTCCTGGCAGGAAGAGGAAAAAAAGCTAACAACAGGGCAATCTCTTCGTCCATTGTATGAAGCATTTTATTCTCTTCCCTATTTACCTCAATAAAACTGCTCCGGTGTTTATGACTAGGTATCATTTTATATGATTTGACTTTTTACTCCATTATTTAGTCTCCCAAAAAAACTAAACTCTGCTTTTTGTACATATTTCTGTTGCCTCAAACCTTCCCCCCTATCATTTTCGCCTGTAGTTATTAAGATATTCTTTTCTCTTTTTTACTATGGAGAAGGAAAAAAAATAGGGAGCCGGATTTCGTAAAAGGGTCATTGAAGTGTGTGAGCTGATCAATATGGCTCTACCGTCTTACGACTAAAAGGGATTCGTGGATTCCTTCCACCTCCTCCGCGCTTATATCTTCCATTTCCAATTTTTTTCCTTCGTAGGGGTGATATGGGCTTCAGTCAAAAGGTGCAGTGGTCCATTCCTTCCGCATCGACACTTAACTCATCGATCCATGAGGGTATTAGGAAACAGAGGGGGTTTAAAGGGGGTTGAAATTCCTCAGGGAGCTTCACACTTACACTACAAAGTTAAAGCTTTTCAGCAATGCATGATGATAGAAGGTTTGGCAGGAAGGAGTTTGCGAGTCGTCAGTCAAGTGAAATGTTCATTCTAGGGAAGATAGTTGGCATGATGCCTTCCCGACATTTCCACGAGTCAAATAAAATTTTAGATTCTATAAATTACATCATAAGAAATTTTCAGAAATACTACATATTTATTTAATTCATTTCTGATAAATTGTCTAACATAACATAAAGTTTATTATAATATTATAATGTAATAAACATAATAAAAATAACATAATTAAAAACAAAATTAAGTTAATAAACTATTATTTAAAATTTAACGTTAACTTAATTAGAACTTTATGAGCTTTTAAATGACAAAAAATATTCGTGTTTTCGCAAAGCCAAATTTATATAATAAATTTAATTATCGAGCAATAACGAAATCTAACTGTTAAAGCGGTTTTCCGTTCCCATACTTATATTTGGAAAAGTTTTATACTCGTTATGTAAAAATTAAATTCGAATAAGTTTGACTTCCATATGACAAAAATTCACCGCAATACCTGTTTCCAAAATTTGCAGTTTTTTATGTCATTTTCAATTTCTCTTGAGGGATCGGTTAATTAAATCAAAATAATTCGAGGAAATAAATTTAAGTGAAAGTCATACTTTTATCATATGACATCCTTTTTTTCATATCGACTGATTTACAAAGTAATTCACGTTTCGAAATTAATGATTAACGCATAATACCGTTTAATTGTTAATTAATACTGAATTTTAACTGTCATGTTAATCAGAAAATGTTTAATTCTGATCATTTTTACAAGCATCAACTTCACCAATGAAATGAGCTATATTTTAAACGGCAGGCTACCTTGAGTAAAAAGGCAAGTAGCCATTTTTCATTAAATAAGTTTGCATAATGATCATTAATGCTTTATTCATAAATTCTCCTAATTTATGAATAAAGTATCATTTTTCAATTTTCAGCCTTCTTTCATGTTGAGTTGGAGATTTTAATGAATTTAAGTGACCAAAAGAATCATTTTTATGCTTATTATTTTGAAACATTGTGTATTACGCAAAAATTCAGTATATAAAGCTAACACAATATTCAAGCACAGCTGTTTTAAGAATGAAACAAGTGTATTGTACAATTTAATTTAAATATAAGTTTTTTGCATCACAGGAAAATTAAATACAAAAAATATGAAAGGTGAGAGTAATAAATAGTTTTTCAGAGCATTTATTATTTCAAACTTCCCTAAAAGTATTATGCAGAGTTTTTCTTTTCTGTCGACTCCATGTTTTTCTTAATCCTGCACTTCAAACTCTGCTACAGCCTCACTATCCCGATGTCCACAGATATACTCTCAATTTTCTGCGTTTTATATAAAACTACTTTTTCTACTGTATATAAGCCATGTATATGAGAAATTTCGCGTAGATTTAAGCTCGAGGCAATGCGTGTGATGAAAGTTTAAAGAATTAATCCAAAAAAAGACTAAATTGAGCTTATAATTCTGCTCAATTAATATTAATTCTGGCTTAATAGAGGATCACATAATTGAACTTTAATTAAGAACGAATTATAGCTGTTCCTTCTGTGCGCTGTTGTAATCAGTACATCGATTCAAGCAAGATCAGTAGACAAGCAAGATTAGGCTCTTCCCAACGCTGACGTCACTTATAGAAAAGAGAGAAAGAAACCACAAAGGAAGTACATGATTTTAGTAGCAGATTAGGAGTCAGTGACGTCAAATAAATGCATACAGTAGCCTTATATTCAAGAACAGTATCCCTAACCCAACTACAAGGAATGCTTCAACAAATCCCTGTTCTACACATCTCACGTCTTCACAGAATGTTCATAAAGACTTCCTCAAGCTAGTTAATGTGTGCTGATTATTGAAAATACTACATGGCACTGATCTAAGTCAAGCTCAAAGTGATACCGAAACTTAAGCTTGCGATCAGTTCACAGAATGGTGACACCCATTACTGAATGCAAGTGACATTGAAATTCGGCACTATGTCACCCACAGATCACATTCGGTCCATTAATGTGTGCAGTACCTTATGTACTTTCCCTTTCAAAGAGCGACTGGGAATTAGCGGACCCTGTAGCCAAATCCTGGTGGTGAGGAATTATCGTCCACCACTTTTCAATTCGGGCGTCACTGTAGAATCATTAGATTATTTTGAAGCGGGAAAACATGAAAAAAAAAAGCAATGATCTAGCCGGAACTGGAACCTGGAGCTCTCGAATACGCGCTAAAGAGCAGCTAAGATTTCAGTATGAATCTAAATTTCACAATTTAATGTAAGTTTTTGTATTTGTTATAATGAATCGCACTTATCTGTTTTCTCGACCACATGATATGCAAATGCTAATTGAATAGGAATGTTGTAAAAAATTATTGAAGTACTTCAAGAAGAGCCGATAACTCTTTTTTACACCAAATAATGTAAACGTGTTATAATATAGTTAGGAATCATTCGCAGTTGAATTCACAGATGATACACAAATGCTAATTAAATGCAAATATTACTACAAAAAATTGTTTTAAATGCTTTAAAAATTCCAGAAATTTCTTTTTACGGCAAGCAGTAAAATGTTTTAAAAAACTGCGCCATAATTAGGAATAATAAATGTACTTAAAAGCTGATAGGAACTACTTCAACCCACGAGCAAGAATATTTCGAACGTAATTGGGATTTCTTATTCAACCTTATTTATAGAATTAAAATTTTCGATCAAATGGAATCATTAGTAAGTATGATAAAAGAACTCTTCAAAACTGATGTACTTCGTTCTGTCAATCATAAAATCAGAATTCGTTTACCTAAATTAAGTTTGCCGAGAATTCTTGAAAATCTAGTATTCTAGAAAAAGAGGATATGTAATTATTTTTAATGATGTTCTGAACAGCTTCACCCGATGAATATTTCAAACGGAAATCTGACACAAAAAACGTGCTATAAAGGAAATTACTGTAGTTTGATTTTAAAATCACATGATTTAAATAATCCGTAAACTGAAGCCTTTCAATATTACCTATTTTATTCTAATTACAATTTGCACCAAAATATACAGTAATGAAATGAAAAGATGAACAAAATTACATTATTATCATATGTGAGTTTATTTCTCCTGAAAGAAATTAACATACATACTGCATAGATACATACATACACTATTAGCGTGTTGATGTACCACGGTATGCGTAATGTAAGTTTTCAAAGTGTGAACCGCCTCGCTGTGTACAGTATTCATATTGTGCACGCAGATTATCAAACATATCCTGGAACAAAGGTTGCTGCAGACTCCTGTAAAAGGAGATGATTTGCTCACACAATTCAGGCACAGTTCTTGGTGAGTTTTCACAGTTAACACACGCTCCTTTAACATTCCCCACAAGTAGGTATCAGGTGGTGTCCTTACGGGGGAATGGGACGGGTATAGGAAATCAATACTACTTGAAAAGATTCGTCCTGAAACGTTTTCCTGCAGCATGGTTAGAGATTTATGGCTGGTCGCCACTGTCTACTCATCTAAATGTTCCTTGCACGACAGAACCTTCTCAAATCCTGAAGAAATGGCTAGATCACTAAACTCCTGTAGCGTTCTCGGGTGACGGTAAGAGCATTTCCTTCCTCATCATCAATGAAACTCGGTCCGCCTTCACGACCGCTTCCGTATGAGCAAAAATTATTCTCAACTGCGAATACTTTTTCCACCGTGGAGAGACCCATTTACAACAACAACTGCACAACACCACTTCCTTTTCACTACTGCGAACATGTGCAGCTGGAACTATGCCTCTGTCGACAAACGCAAACACGTGTTCGAGATGCACGAGTTACAGTACTGTATATTTTGGCGCATACTGTATTTCAACATTATATCCTCCCAACTGACAGAATTGGATTATTATTTTTTTCCTTAAGATTGAATAAATTTATTTCTTATTTCTGATATACTAAACAATCAGAAAAATTCAAATTAAGCCCACCACATCGTTAAAACTTCTTATCAAAGGCAGTTAAAAATTTTTATGCTTAAACAGCATTTTTGTAAATAGAAGTGAATTATTGGTAATGAGAAAAAAACAATCTCTTACTAAGTAATATCAAGAGAATAAATTTGTGCAGAACATGTGATTCAATTTTAAATCATAATATAAAAAAACTCAAGAAGTGCATCTAGTGTTAGGCCTAAATTTTATAGCAGTGAAGACTATGATTTGACTGTTGGAAGATCTTCATCACTCCAAGTTTTTGTCCTCAATAAAACTCAAATTGTACTTATAATGTACACATATCCAAAATCTATACTTGTTTTAATTAAAAATACAAACCAACACTAAGGACTAAGCAAGGGAATTTATAATACAACCGTTACAACCAGTTGCCTTCTCTGATTACCCGAACTACATAAAACCAGATCTTGTTAGAGTAATCATTGTGTTCAGACGATCGATTTTCTTATCTCAAATAAAACAGCTACTTTCTAAGTAAACCTACATTATTTATTCTAAACATAAACTATTTTTTAAGCATTATATATATAAATAAAATAAGATTCTGGACTCGCATGTAAAAAATTATTTGTTAATAAATTCTTCTGGCAGACAGGTAGTGGCAATACTAGATGTGTAAATTTTAAAGTTTCGACTCATATGCGTTCTTTTTTTATAGTTTGCTAAATGAAGTGGTCTGCTAATTTGTTTTGAAATGTATTGACTACCCTTCTCTAATTAAATTTCTACTTAAAGAAGCTCTTAATGCGAAATAAATAAACTAACTCTTGGATATGTCTGCTGATTGGTTTTCTAATTCGGCAACGAAAGAATGGGTAAAATGATTTCGCATTTGCCGAGAATCATAAGAAGACGATCTTCGTGAAAATCTACCAATTCAAGGTAACTACATAAGAAGCTGCTCTTTACCAGAAGGAAATATTTAATGGTAGGATATCCAATCAAGGAGATATGAACAAGATATAATTTATCTAAAACCCATTTTGTGCCCACGCCTTCTATCTAAACATCTTCATTTGAACAGAATATCTGCCAGATATGTAACGCCGACTTTTTTGAGAAGTTGAAAAACAGCACAACGTGTTAACGCAATTAAAAAAGGAGTAATCTGGGTTTTCATAACATGATCATATTCATAATTATTCATAACATGGCAGATGATTGTATTCAGCGATTTTAAGTATCATAGAGATGAACTTACTAGAAACATCAGCGTTTTTCCATCATCTTTATCCAACCCTTGAAAATTTTGAAATTACGTTTTTCTGAGATAAATTCTACTGCACCATTTTTTTTATAAGTCACCCTTTTATTAATTGCTTTCAACTGTTTTATCATAGTAATGATATCCAAAAAAAGAAAATTTCATTTTCCTAAATTATAATCCATCAAATTATTTAATATATAATAAGTAATACATCAAATTATATGATTTATTATTCAGTAGAATAACTCCATAGTAAGTCTTTTGGTGATAAAAACTTAATTAAAAATTTTATTCAAGTCAACAGTGTTATGCTTTCATGCTTTAAATAATTTTATTATGAACGCGGTTGTTTCGCCTTGTGCCATGGTTTCTATCTGAAACGGACACAAGTTAAAAGAAATATGTAGTTTTTAAATTAAAAGAACGTACAGATAGATTTTTTTTCTATATAAGTGAAACAAAATTACTGTTATAAAGTAAAAGGTTTTGATAGCTTGATTGATGATTATGTGATTTTGTTAATGTATTCTGAGTTCCTACTAAAGTTCAATAATTCTACAGATGATGACATTCTGTAATTGCTTGTTTCCATCGAATTCCATGTATGTGCATCATCGCCTACCAGCTCTAAAATTTAAACATGTTGTTGGGATAAATGAAGTAAAGGGGAAATTTGGGCAATAGGGTACATCAAGAAAGCATATGATTTGAGGAAATTTAACTATCGTTTATTATTATTAATTCAGGTAATTAAGAAAGTTTTTATGTATCTCCCACTTACAGTACAAGAGTAAGATCATCCTTTTTCTTGCACTGCTCTTTTACTAAATATTTATAAGGCACATCACTTTGAGAGTGATAGTTTAATGGCCTTATTTTCTGCCACGTAAATTATATCTTCTTTAACCAAATGTTTCTAATAAAAATGCAAAAATTCAGAAGTCATCTCAAACTAGGAATAATTATTCTGAATTCTAGTACCTGGAGTGTTTCAGGGTAGGAACGGGAGATAGAAAAAACGGAAATACCAGAAAAATAAATGCAGTAAAAAGCAATTACCTGAAGCCGCCAGTAATTGTTTGCTTTCTTGATTGTTCCTACACGTACCAGGGAGCCAGATAGCATCCTTAGTGCATCGCAATCACTTGGATCGACGACCACGTCATCATTAAGCAAGAACACAATTTATTTTTGAAAGCAGCAACTAGAAATATTAGATATGAAGGTTAAATGCGGTGCTTAGTTAATAAAGCGTTACCATAATGTTTCAAATTGTCTGAGTTATTTTCAAAGGAAAATATGTTTTCTGTAAAAATTACAATATAAGTATATCAAATAAAAAAAGCTATAAAAGACCTATTATACTTTTCCCAAATTTTAGCATTAAAAATCTCAGAAATATACTATAACATTGCTTAAGACAAAGGCTTTCGAAGTAGATATTATAACCCCCTATGGCAGCACAAGAAAACGTTCTTAGGTGGTCACTGAATTGCTCTAAAATTTTTTATTTTACCCGGAATTAGGTAACTAAAAATTTTATTAATGCAAGAAGTTTTATGGACTTTCATAATGCTTGTATATTGTTTTGTGTTTAAAAGTTATTCGTTTTTTTTCAAGAAAGTTATTTTTGTTAGATTTTGTTTTAGTTTATTTGATTATGGCAAAGCACACTAGAGCTCTCTGCCTAAGGGGAGGGATGTCTTCGTGGCTCATATACACGTTACGCACGGGGAAAACCACGGAAGCACCCATGCAAAAGCCTGTTCGGTTGGAATCAAACACAGGTCGAAGCTACCAGTGTTCAGCTATATTACCGCTCGGTCACTCGTGGCCCTCTTTTTATTAAGTGTCCAAAATTTACTATTAAAAGGTCCTTCTTTCGTCCAATAAAACTCATAAATTTTGGTCACAAATAAAATCTTGGTATAGTTGTATAATAGCGTATATCAGCTAAAATACTATATGTATTAGTCAAGTGATATAAAACGACGACGCTGAAAATTTTCTTTGCGAAGATATCGAAAGCTACTGGTTCGGATCTAACTGCATGAAAGGAGTATTTGACAAATGTGCTCCCTAGAAATAACACTTCAAATTTTTCCAGTAAAGTCTATCATGAAGTCAGAAGCTTTTTTATCTGCAAGATCCGTTAAATCAATGGTAATCGTTATACGTGAACTCATGGGAAAATTGGATGAATGCCTCGAAAGCGTATCATAAGGTGACTGAAAGTGACATCATCCAGCTGGAAGTGCACCAGTACTACACGTCACATTATTACAAGTGACCATTTCTTCGTTGCATGACGTCACAAATCTCTTTATCTTTTTAAGCCCAAACGGGCAATTTGGCCAGAAGGACTATTAATTTTGTTTTGACATTTTGCGTCGATTCACTAAAAGCGTTGTTCCATTTTTCAAATTGCTGCCATCAAATATTATCGTCCTGTATTACATTTAAAGAAATTCAATAATGAAGAATCTGCATAAATGTATGCATGTTTCTCGCATTGTGATAAAACAACGGCACCTAGAGCCATCAAATTTTGAATAACGTAGTTCTCCATTCGAATTTGGGCATCTGGCAGCTCAAATTTGGAATTTGGAATTTTTTCTTTTATCTATTTCATATTTTGTAAAACTCTAACGAATTTTGAATTAACAAACTCAACGATTTCAAAGTGAGCAGTGGCAACACTGTAAGGAAAAAAAACATTTTTATCTCCAGCGAGAGAGACTGTGTATCGGAAATTCTAAAGTTATTCTCTTTTTAAATCATTTTGTGATATTACTGTTGAATTTAATTTTATGGTTTAAGTACAAAGAACATGATATTTAATAAATAAAGGTAACACATCAAATGTTAAAAAAGACCCTTTACGTGTAATATAAAATTTGAAAGCTTTCAGATTTTTAGCCCTAACAGCGTTAGCCCGGAAGGGCTATTATTTTCGCTTTGGCATTTTGCGTTGTAAACTTTAAAAATCTGAATCGCTATTCAAATTCTTGCCACCAAATATTATCACCCTCTATTATATTTAAAAAAATTAAATAATGAAGAATCTGCATAAATGCATATACATTTCTCGCATTGTGATAAAACAACGTTACCTAGCGCTTTCAAATTTCGAATAACATACGTCTCCATCCGAATATGTGCATTTGGAAGCCCAAATTTGGAATTTGTTTTATTACCTATTTCATATTTTGTAAAGCATTTATAAGTTCTTGGTTAAGAAATTCAGTGATTTCAAAGCGAGCAATGGCAACCCTGTACGAAAAAAGATATTTTTATCTCCAGCACGCGAGACTGTTTATTGGAAATGCTAAGGATATGCTTTTCTTAAACTACTTTGCGATATTGCTGTTGAATTGAATTTTCTGGTTTACGTGGGAAGAACATGATATTTAATAAATAAAGGTAAAACATCAAACGTTAAAAAAATGCCGTTTTGGGCGTAATATAATTTCTGAAAGCTTTCAGATTATTATTATTATTATTATTTGTAAAGGTTTTTTTCCTCTTTTGCAGTAACTGTTCATTTCGAAATTAATCGCTATTTCATTTTTGTGAGAAGAATTTTTAATACCGTATTGACTTTTTCCTTTGAACAAACTAAATGCCTCGGGAAATAGGCGAAAGAAAAATTTTAAGAAACATGGAAAACACGAACATTATATTTATTACTATACACTACTCGAAATTGAAAATGTAACAGCAAGAAGGAGTAGTCAGAAAGTGATGAAATTTGGAAAAAAGACAGAGACAGCATGCAGCAATAAGTGGTCTTTATTTCAAAATGATAGTCAGAATACAGAGCCAGAACAGAGCCGGATCAATAGGATGTAAGACCACCGCGGACAGAGATGCACGAAGAAACACGTCTAGGCATAGAGTCAATAAGAGTGCGGATGGTGTCCTGAGGGATGGCTCTCTATTCCCTTTCAACCATTTGCCACAGTTCGTCTTCTGAACGAGGCAGGGACAGAGTTTGTAAACGGCGTCCAATCACATCCCACACATGTTCGATTGATGACAGGTCAGGAGAGTACGATGGCCAGGGAAGCATCTGTATACCTTGCAAAGCATGTTGGCATATGCGAGCACTGTGTGGTCGGGCGTTATCCTACTGAAAAATTGCATTCGACAGCCCCTGAAGGTAGGGGATTATCACCGGCCGCAATACATTATCCAAGTAACGTTGGGCCGTCATAGTGCCCTGAATACGAATTGGAGGTGACCTAGAATCGTAGGCAATAGCGCTCCAAACTATTATGCCACGTTGTCGCGCGGTGGGGCGTTCTATGGTTACTGCCGGATTAGATCTGTCTCCACGTCGACGCCACACACATATGCGACACATATAGTGCTCAGAATAACTCCCTAAGGCCTTATAAATTTTAGTGAGGAGAGAGATATCCTGTGAACTCATGTAAATGTTTATAAAGAGTAAATGAATATTGTATGATATTGGACGCTGTATGTGATATATTATACCAATTGTATTTATTTGCGGTATATTTTGTACTACATAATGAGATTTTGCTATGAAACCAATGGCTGTATGTGATCCATTATACTAATTGTGTAAATTATGTTATACTTTGCATTATATGATGAAATACTTGCTGTTGTAAAACATAAGATATTGTACAATGTACCTGTGACATGCTCTTACTGTAATTACACAGTTGTGACTTAATTGATTAGGGACTGCTTAAAATACTACTAAATTTGGATTTAATAATTATTGGCAATCTAATCAAAATGATTAATAGAGACATAAAACACTTAATGGAATTAAGTTCTTCTTTCCACTTCTTCACATTTTAAGGTATTTTATCTAGAAATTGATATATTTAAATTAGTCTTTAAAATGTAAACTAAAGAGTTTAATAGAGACAGGATACTCTTTAACTGAATTTTAAAAGTTTAATATTTTAATTTGTTTGACTTTTAACATGGATAGAGAACACAGATTTTAAAATATTTTGGAATAGGGATATATCACCAGTGTTTTTGTTTTTGTTTTTGTTTGTGTTAGATGGGCCTGTCCTCTTTTAGCCATCAGGCCGTTTATTCGGCTAGGGGGGCTGAGGACTTCGCCCTTTACATTACATTACATTACACATATGCGACGACTGTCACTTGATAAACAGAAGCGTAACTCATCTGAGAACACGGCGTTTCGCAATTCTGTCATCCATATCGCTCCAGTCCGGCACCATTCTAAACGTTGGAGTCCATGCTGTGGGGTCAATGGCAGTCTTCTTAACGGACGCCATGAGTGCAAGCCACGTTCAACCAATCGACGGGAAATGGTTCTGGTCGACACGGGACCATCTAGGGTATCTTGCACATGCTGCAGAATCGCGGTACAAGTGACTTGCGGGACCACCACAGCTTGTCGGCGGTTGCATCGATCCACGCGTGCTGACGTCACTCTGGCTGCATCTGCACCCCTCCTTCTTCCCACATTCCCTTCTTCCAACCATGTTCGCCATAGCCGATGCACCGTGCTCGCATCCATGTGGGTATCAGCTGAGATTTGACGTAAGGATCAACCTGCCCTTCTCAGTCTGATCACCATACCCCTCGTAAAATCGTCTATCTGCTGGAAGTGCCTTCGTTGACGGCAGCCTGCATTCTCTTCTATTACACGTATCCTCCGGGACAAAAACCAACTTTCTTCGATAATTCGTCTGTCAGAAATAACGACACGAATATTGCCCAATCTGCACGTTCCTTCCCTTATATCTTTCTCACGTGCGTCGGAGAGCTGCGCATTTCACATCATTCGCATAACTCAGTGACGTGCGTCTACTCTAAAATTTGCATAAATTTCTGACCACTCCTTCTTGGTGTTGCATTTTCAATGTCGAGCAGTGTAGAAGGTGCACAAATATGCTCGCTACACAACATGTTATATTGTAAACAAGGAAAACGAATGTTCTGAAATATGCATTTCAGTACGGTGCAATATGCATTTCATTCTTATTGTACATTATGTCATCAACCAAGAAGAAAATTTAATATTTTACCTTCGATGTCTTTTTATTCAGTCGTCACCATCTGCTATGCTTTTTGTAATGTACGTATGTCACACTCTACATTATTCTATTAATTAGTGTTACACATTAATTCTGTTAACTCATGTTTTATTAACATTGTATGGAATTCATTTTCTACACTCTTCGTCAAATGGGAACAAAGATATTTCATTTTGATCTCCAGTTTCTTTTATCTGGACGGCGCCACCTATTGTGCGTTTCGTGAACCACATCTCTTATATCGAGTATTCTGTTACATTTAATTATGCTTCGTCCATTATACACCATATAATATTTTGTATTCTGTTACATTACAAGTATTTTGTTACTGACCATATGTTGTTTTATTCATACATGTTTCATAATGCCTCTGAGCAAGGACTGAAATACTTTTCTCCCTCTTTTAAACTCCATTTGCTCCTTGTGGCTAGACGGCGCCATCAATTAAATGTTTCATATCATTCTGTTACAGCCTGCATTCAGTTAAAATATTATGCTACACCTTCTATTTTACTGCAATACGTTGCATTCTATACCATAATGAAATGGCTACCACTTCCGGACCCTGTAGAGGCGCAGGGCTAATGGTTATTAAATAAAGCGCCTGGCCATTTCAAAAAGTATTCTGTTATATTACACCTATATTCTGCTACAGACTGCTTAATGTTCCATTCATATTTTACTCTACCACATTCGGAATATAAAGAGAATTTTTTATTTTGTTCTCCAATTTTGATTTTTTAACTTGCAAATGACGCTTTTTATATTTTTATTCAGTTAAATCATATTGTGCTACGTCTTAAATTCTGTATTCTACATTCCGTATTCTGTCTAAATAAAAGTCTATTTTACTGTATATTACAGTGGTTCTTAAACATTTAGCTCTGGATGATTTAAGTTCAGCTCACTTTCTCTACTTACTACTACTTTACTTTAAAACTCAGAGTAACAAACTTCTCTATACTCTCATTACTTTAATTACTTTAAAACTCAGAGTATCAAGCTTCATTCGATTAATTAAAATATTTCAACCGATCATACTAAGAATGTTACAAATTCCATATTCATTGATAGAGGTATGAAGTAATGGAAAGATGATGCGCACAATGAAATTTAGGTGAAATCTGTACAAATTTTATAAAGGTTATCATTTGTTCATACTGGAAATAAATGTTAAAGGAAAATTCCGACCAGGAATGCTGTATTGTCAGAAAGTTGAAGAGCTATCATACTAAAAACATACATTAATTTAAACTCCTCTAATAATTACTTAACAGAAATTTCTAGGATTCGTTCATACCATAATTATAGCACCACGTATACATTGCAATGCAATCCGTTTCATTCGCATCTCATTCTACGTACTGAGAATCTTGACGAAACTTCAGTAAGAAGCCATTCCTTTAACGGAAAGGTTTTGCTCTAAATGCTCCTATGATATTTTTCTTTAATATGCCCCTTTTCTAACATTCTAAATTCCTTATTTCTTCAATATTACAACTGATTTTTATTTTTTTTTAATTTTTTTTAATAAATCATTATTTGAAATGATGGTTGAAACAAAAAAATGTCACATTTTAAAGAAAATTCAATCACTTCTTTAAGGAACCATAAAATGTCAAAATATGTTAAAGATATTTTAAAGTTCAATATCTTATAGAGACATTAGGCATTTTTGAAGCAGAAGTATTTAAAAATCAGCAACGCCTTCGCCGGAACTCGAACCACAGACCTCTGGAATACGCGCCCAGCATGCTGACCTCTACACCACGAAGGCATGCGAAGAAGAAGGAAGAAATAGCTTATAATCTTATAATTAATTGTTTTTTATCATGAAATTGTGTACATCTATTTCAATATCTCTGATATTGCATTCGCTGTTTTACTTTATATTACGGATACTGAAACATTTTAAACGGAAGGAAAATAAAATACTTTTTTCGTCATCGAATCAAACAGATTAAGTACTGCGTACAGCATTATGAATAACTAAATCAATATTTAAAGCTTTCTGTTTTTTATCCAAATTAGAAACAAATGCAAAATTAAAATAATTTACTTCAAAAGTAGTCTTTTAATTTTTGAGACCCCAAAATCGACTGTTAAGATCAAATTAAAGATAAAAAATAAAATTTTAAACAAGAAGCATAATAGTTGGTCATTTGATACTCAGACGTTAATGACAACTTCTTGAAATTCTGATTAATGGTTCCAGAGACATCATGCGCGAAAAACAAATTTATGGTTTTGAAGATTCTTATCTTAGAGATGTAATTATTTTCAAATCTTGTGAAAGCGCACTATTTGCTAATATTAATAACGAAATATAAAAATAGAGTTCCAAGTTGAAGTTTGAAAGTGCACATAATTATATATTTAAATCATAATTATACTTATTGTACCGTATTAAACCGTATTTATCGCAATTTTACTTGAAACTATGAGAAGTATTGAGTCGAAATTTTCATATGATTTCAAATGCAATTATAGTTTTAAAAGTTCTTATGTCATAAGCACAATAATTCACCATTTTCTAAAGGTACCGTGTTTACACTATAACGTCTGGATTAATTACAATCATCCACTGTGTCCAGACTCTTGGTAGAAGTAAAGCGAGTTATCGCTAAGTAACAACTGAAACTTGAAGAGGGTATAAAAGAGCCTTTATTTAAAACTAAATAAGAACAGAAGGCACGCTTTATGCTAACAATTCCGCCAACCACTTGTGGTGAGATAACTTGACAATAATAGTTAGTTCAAATGTAAAATTTTAATTCAAATAAAGTAGTGGCAAAAGCTACACAGCTCAGTTAACAAGAAGTTGGCTCAAAGCTTAGCCAGCCTGGATATCAACTATCGACAATTATATTGCAAGGCCGTAGACTACAAATCTTATCTAGCAACCTAGTAACCTGGTTTCGAGAGGCAGAACACGCTCTGTATTACAATCCAAAACTCTCACTATAAATACTCGGGAACTAATTTGCATTCAGGAGGGAAAACGGAAGGGAAAATCCAAAATATAAAATAACTGATTAATTAGCATGAAAGAACCTTATACCGCATTAAATGTAACAGGTATTTTGTCCCTCCATTGCGCATGCCTTCGTGGTGTAATTGGACACATACCCAAGGCGTATTAGAGAGGTCCAGGGTTCGAGACCCGGCGAGGGCACTGCACATTTTTCACGCCTTCTGCTTCAAATAAACCTAAGGACTCTACAGGTGGCGCCCGAACTGAAAAGGGGGTAGACGATAATTCGTCACCATCATGATTTGGCGACTGTGTTCCCTAATCCCTAGTCGCCCTATAAAAGGAGAAGTCTACAAGGTATTTTCTATCTCCTTTTCGCAAGCTTTTTGGTGTTATTTGAAGTATACCCGACGCGTGTTTGAGAGTCCAGGATTCGAGCTCAGCGAGAGCAGTGCACATTTTTCACGTCTCCTGTTTCAAGAAAACCTAATGACTCTACAAATGAAAATTTTCAATCAAACTTTTTTTAAATTCGAATGAGGCATTTCTGAGCAAGAATGAAACTCTGTTTTTATTAAATCTTAATTGGAAAAGAAATTACCTTCGGGGATTATACGCACATTGCTTTCTTAAAATTAATGAACATCTAGATAGATATGTTAGTAAGTTAACTTTTATATCATGCGTCATTATATATCTGTATAAAACTGTATGCAGAATCATTTTATGTATAGTTTAGGGGATGTAATGCAAAGACTTTGTTGAAGGGCAAATGTAAATAAGCCGATTGGTGCTATTATATGGAACTTATTTAGAATGATTGTAAAAAATCGCATTTTAATATAAAAGCCAATAAAAATCGATCTTTTTAATTTATTTAAAGGTATCTGAACCCTTAAATTTGAAATACAATTTCCATTCCTTAAAGTTTTCTTTTAATTAATAAATCAGTTTTAAGTAGTGAATGAAATACTTTAAATCTTCCAAATGGCTTCTTTCTATATTAACGCACCTGGAAGAAAGATTAAGGCATCATATAACGCTATCTTAAAGCATAACCTAAACCATTTAATACGTATACTTTTTACATCTCGAAACTTCGGAGGAAGTCCATTGTTCCCCTCCGCCGTCCTTGCGAAATAGAATCCGTAGATTCGAGAACAAAAACAAAAATCTAAAAACCGAAAGCGTTTAATTTATGTTTCAGTTTTAATTCATATTATTAGTTAATGAATGACTTATAAATAATGTGTTGTCACTGCATAAAACATAACGTCTTAATTTACCTTCCATAAAGTCTCATGCACAGCGCACTCCAAGTTTTGTCATTCTATCAAGCACAAGATCTTTATGTTATATATTTAATCACGTTTACTATAAATAAACCATGAGATTTAAAAGCAATAAACGCTGTTCCTAAAATTTGAAGTTTTATCTTACTTTTTAATAATGCATATTAATGAATACAAATTAAAATACATTTAATTTATAATATTATATCCAATTGCTAATCTTCGTGAGCTCTTGCAGCGTTTCTGCAACTAATAAAACATGTTTCTACCGTCATATATTACGTAACTGATACAGATTCATTTGTCTTTTTAAATAATGTTTTATTTTTTTATTTTTTCTGATACTTTTAAAGGTACCTCTCTTTCATATGTTAGATTTAATCCTTAATTAGCAGGTATCTTATTTTGTTTAGTTTTAAACATCTTCATACTTTATTGAAGCATGTTGATATTTTCAATCAATAAATGGCTCTTGTAATTTGTGAATAAAGAAAAATGGCAGAACGCAAAAACATTCATTTTTTCAAAATTTCTGTCACTTTAACGTTTGGAAGAAAATTCATTACTTTCACTTTTCCCGAGAAGAAGGAACCTTGTTATTTGAGTTTCGAAGTGGATAAAATTTCTTCGTAAAAGTTTTCAGATTTTCTTGAGCACTCCGCCTTGAGCATTTTCTTGAGCTTATATGCTCTTTCTTAAAGTTCCCTAGCGTGCAGTATGAAAATGCAGTTCAAAGCAAAGTAGTATCACTCGATCTCAGGGAGCATTTCCTTTCTGATAACTATACCGTCTTCAATTTCTGCAGGCTATTAGATTTTATGTCATTGTTCAAATAAACTTCTACATTTGATTTTTCTAATATTGCTGTGACACTTCAAAATCTATTACCTTCACCTTGGAAGTTACAGAGCAACTGTTTAGGAAAAGAGAGGAATTTAAACAAGCTGCACACTTTTTAAGCATGTCAGCATTTGCCATTTCCCGGGCACTGAACTCTTGCGCTTTTCTCAACATATTTTAAGTCAATAGTAGCCGTGATTTATTAAAACCTGAAATATACTTAAGTGAACTATCTCTCAACACTTTCAGTACACATCGGTATCTAATGGAAAGAGCAAAATTAGGCCAAAAACAAGCTTAAGGCTACTTTTTTGCCTAAATATTTACTGGACGTTTTAATTTCCATCTAACCAAATGAAACATCTTTGGAGATCAAACCTTTAGATTTCTGAGTAAGATTGAGTATTATTAAAAGCTTAATATATACAAGACGTAAATTAACGACTTAAAAAATATAGCATGTGATAGATGAATTCCATGAATGCCCATTTAAAATACTGTTACGAATTTCACATTTATTTGGCTATTTATTTAGAATTGTAATTAGATTTGCTTCATGTTGCCTTAGCAACGCAGACGATTTTTGAAGAGAAAGCTACGTCGAAAAAAAAAATAACAATAAAAATAAAAGAGCGCGTGCATTTAATGCTTAATAAATAAATATCTCGTAATTACTGTTGCCATCCAGAAAAATCTAGAAATATCGTGATTGTTCTACTGATAATTAAAAAGCTTATAAAAGCCGAGGTGAAACACCTCATCTCAGTTAGTTGTTGCTGTTGTTGCTGTTATACTTGTAGCTGTAAAAAGCGAACTGCTGTTTGTTTACTTAATGCTGTATTGATTGTAGTGATTTCGCTGTGAGATAGAACTATTTTATCTGTTTTGAACTGAGTTTTTGCTAAACGTTTGAGATATTGTGATATTGTGCGAAGATTTGTGAAGAAATATTTCAGCATTTTAATTTATTTATTGTGAAAAAAATAAATTTTTGTTAACCTTTTACGACTTGTGCATTCAATATATTACGAACCCGTACGCACGTAACAATTTTTGGTGTCAGAAGTGGGATTTTTGAATGCCATTAACTAGAGCAATGGAAGAACAATTAAGGCAATTCATGGCAGCCTTTGCTGCATTTAAAGAAGAAATTAAAGCTGGCCAAGATTCCGTGAAAGAGGAGATGAAAGCTGTTCAAGAATCTGTTAAAGATGAAATGAATTCTGTTCAAGAAAAGATGGAGAAATCTGTTAAAGATGAAATGAATTCTGTTAAAGATGAAATGAATTCTGTTCAAGAAAAGATGGAGAAATCTGTTAAGGAAGAAATGAATTCTGTTCAAGAAAAGATGGAGAAATCCGTTAAGGAAGAGATGAGAGCCGTTAAAGCAAGTCAAGAAGAGATGAAAAAGGAAATTACTTGCATAATAGAAAATAAATTTGAGACTATGGAAGGCAGAATAGATGCGGTTGAAAATAAAGTTTCTTCTGTCAAAGAACAAATAGAAGAGAGAGTTTCTGCCGTAGAACAACAAATCGATTACAGAGTTTCTGCTGTGAGAGAACAAATTCAAGAAAGAGTTTCTGCAGTGGAACAACAAATTGATGACAAAGTTTCCGCAGTTGCCAAAGAAGTTGATACTTTAAAGAAATTCGTAGCGACGGCAGGAAGCAATTCGGATACTTTTAAATTCCTAGCCATGCCTGCACATCCTTCTCTGAAGCTATCGACATATGATGGGAAGACCTCCTGGCAAGTGTATAAGACACAATTTTCTATAGTTGCGGAAGCAAATGGATGGGATTCCCAAGCTAAGGCCTGTCACCTTGCGGCTTCTCTGAGAGCAGACGCAGCGGACATCCTTCAAACTCTTCCCGAAAACAAAAGGCTAGATTTCGAAGCTCTGTCCGGTGCTTTAGAGCTGCGTTTTGGAGAGAAGTGTTTAAAAGATTACAGCAGGCTGCAGTTAAAATCCCGTCAACAGAAGCCTACGGAAACACTCCAGGAGCTCGCCACGGATGTTGAAAGGCTGTCCCACCTCGCCTTTTCGGAGTGCCCGACAGAAACAAGAGAAATCCTGTCCCTGCAATACTTCATCGACGGCATCCGGGATCCTGAAATACAGAAAGCACTGCGAATGGCTGATGTGAAGGACTTAAAAAGTGCTCTGGTGTATGCCATGAAATTCGAGGCAGCACAGCAAGCCACTCGTAGAGACCGCCACCCAATCAGAGCTGCTCACATACAAGAACCAGTGGATCCAATGACTGCTCGCCTAGACGATTTAACCAGAAAGGTGAATGCTTTGACACGGAATACTGGTGACAAGAAACCGTTCGTAAAGTGCTGGAACTGCGGTGCTGAAGGGCACATTCGAAGAAACTGCAGAACACCCCAGGGCACGGATGTTAAGACCGCGCCTCTCAAGAAGGAGGGAAACTAATTCGTGGCCATCTCGCGGGGCGGAGGTTGCCAGATAATGAAAAGCCCCAGTTTAAAGCGCTTCAGATTTCTGCAGTGAGTGGCGGCAATAACGGAATTTTCATCATGGGACAAATCAATGGAATTCCTTGTAACATGACGATCGACACGGGAGCCAATGTTACCATCATTCGAAAAGATTTGGCTCAACAACTCGAAGGTAAACTTATCTGGACGCCGCCCTGCGTTACCCTCCAGACTGTGTCCGGGGAGAAGATCGATATAGAGGGGAAATTAAACGTTAACATCACGTTTGGAAGTGCCACTTACCATCACACGGCCTATGTAGCAGAAATTACAGACCCTTGCATACTCGGATTGGACTTTTTAAGGAAACACAATTTTTCCTTGGACTTTAAAAATAACGAACTGCATTCTGCCTCTGAAGACATAACTTTATTCGAAATTAATGATGAAGGAGTGAAATCTATCCACAAAATAATAGCTCAAGACGATATCACAATACCGGCAAGAACAGAAATTTTACTTCCTGGATCCATAGCCGAAAATAGAAATTTCCGCTACGGCGTCATGGAATATCCCAAGAAATGTAATAGCCCTAAAGGAGTATTAATAGCCTCAGCACTCGTCGACCTATCAGGGACCGTTATCCCGGTGAGAGTTGCCAATGTAACTGATAAGGCGAGGGTTATTAAGAAAGGTGAAGTGGTTGCAGAATGTACCCCAGTAACCAGCGTTGAAAGAAAAAGTAACATCTCAAAACCCGTGTCTTCCGACAACATTATATCGGAGTTACTGCAGAATGCGCAATTAAACGATGAAGAAAAGAATGCTGCCGAGCGTGTTATTAAAGATCTTCAAGATGTTTTCTCCCGTTCGTCTTCTGACGTTGGTCGAACCAGTTTGACTCAACATAGAATCGATACTGGTGATCATCCACCAATCAAGCAACATCCAAGACGTCTGCCGATTGCGAAACAGGAAGAGGTACGAGCACTTTTAAAGGACATGCAAGAAAGCAATGTCATCGAGCCTTCAGCAAGTCCCTGGGCATCTCCCATCGTCCTGGTGAGGAAGAAAGACGGATCAACCAGATTTTGCGTTGACTATCGCCGGTTGAACGAGGTTACGAAGAAAGACAGTTACCCTCTTCCTAGAATTGACGATATTCTGGATACTCTTTCTGGAAGCAAGTGGTTCTCGACACTTGATTTAAAGAGTGGATATTGGCAGGTAGAAATACATCCTGATGACCGAGAAAAGACGGCATTTACTACAGGACAAGGACTTTGGCAGTTCAAGGTGATGCCGTTTGGACTATGTAATGCGCCGGCTACATTCGAACGTCTAATGGAGACTGTTTTAAAAGGTCTTTCATACGAAGCCTGTCTGATATACCTGGATGACATCATCATCGTCGGGAAGAGTTTCGAAGAACATTTGGAAAATCTTAGAAAGGTGCTTCAGAAACTGAAAGAAGCCAATCTGAAGTTGAGTCCCGCTAAATGCAAATTATTCAGACAGGAAGTGACTTACCTCGGACATGTCATCTCTGCTGAAGGTGTGCGCACGGATCCTGAAAAAGTGTCAGCAGTAAAACACTGGAGACGTTCCGAAAATGTCCACCAGTTGAGAAGCTTTCTAGGGCTTTCTAACTACTATAGGAGATTCGTGAAGGATTTTTCTTCCATCGCAAGACCCCTTCACAAGCTGACAGAGAGCAAGCAAAAGTTCGTGTGGACAAAAGAATGTGAGAATGCATTTAAGAACCTGAAGGAAGCCTTAACATCTGCTCCAATCCTGACGTATCCTAAGCTCGACAGACCATTTATTCTCGACACGGATGCGAGTAATGAAAGTGTCGGCGCTGTTTTGTCCCAAGAAATAGAGGGCCAAGAACGTGTAGTAGCTTACTGGAGCAAGTGCCTATCTAAACCGGAGAGGAATTACTGTGTCACCAGGAAAGAGTTGCTCGCCATAGTCAAAGCCGTAGAACATTTCCATCATTATTTATACGGCAGAAAATTCCTGCTCCGCACAGATCATGCATCATTGGCCTGGCTTTTAAATTTCAAGAATCCTGAGGGTCAGATAGCTAGGTGGATACAGAGACTCCAGGAATATGACATCACTATCCGTCATCGCAAGGGACAGTCGCACGGAAACGCTGACGCCTTGTCTAGAAGACCTTGCCCAGAAAACTGCCGATATTGTTCCAGGGTCGAAGCTAAATACCAACTGGTTAATCCAGTCGCACGGCAAATTACAGCATCAACATCGGCTGATCCAGACCCATGGAGTGACAAGGAAATCAGGAAAGACCAGCTGGAAGACCGTGATATTAAACCCATAATTGAGTTAATGGAGACCTCAAACAGAAAACCTACCTGGCAGGATATTTCGAGCTATAGTCCCACGACAAAACAATATTGGGCTCTCTGGGACTCACTCCATATTCGAAACGGCGTCTTGTACCGAAAATTCGAATCGGATGATGGAAAAACATTCCGATGGCAGCTGGTACTCCCAAGATCCCGAATCCCGGACGTCCTTAAAGAACTACATAGCAGCCCTGCAGGAGGTCACTTCGGAATAATGAAGACCTTGCAGAGAGTTCGGGAGCGTTTCTACTGGAATAATGCAAAGGATGACGTGCAAAAGTGGTGCCGAACTTGCGATGCCTGTGCAAGTCGGAAAGGACCGAAGAAACGCAGCCGGGGGAAGCTGCAACGTTACAATGTAGGAGCACCTTTTGAACGTATCGCCTTTGACATCTTAGGACCTCTGCCACGAACTGCTGATGGCAACAAATACATCCTCGTTGCCATTGATTACTTCACCAAGTGGCCTGAAGCGTATCCTATTCCTGATCAAGAGGCTGTCACAGTAGCAGAGATGATGATACAGCACTGGATTTCCAGATTCGGAGTGCCTCTTCAGTTACATTCCGATCAGGGAAGGAATTTTACCTCGGCTGTAGTCAAGGAACTCTGCAAGCTACTCGGCATTGACAAAACCCAAACGACGCCTTTACATCCCCAGTCGGACGGTATGGTAGAGAGGTTTAATCGAACCATCCTCAATAACCTCTCATTAGTGGTTTCCAGAAACCAACAGGACTGGGACAAGAAGTTGCCACTATTTTTACTGGCTTACCGCAGTGCTGTCCACGAGACTACCGGCTATTCCCCATCTCAGATGCTCTTCGGTCGTGACCTTCGTCTGCCATGTGATCTTTTGTTTGGTCGCCCTCCAGATGCGCCTTCATCGCCTGAGGAATACATTCAAGACCTCCAGGCCCGGTTTGAAGTGATGCACAACTTTGCACGAGAGCGAGTCAACTTGGCGACGGAGAAGATGAAGACCCGCTACGACACGAGAGCTACTGGACATCGTTTCAACGAAGGAGACAAGGTGTGGTTATGGAATCCGACTCGTCGAAAAGGACTTTCTCCGAAACTACAATCACCTTGGGATGGTCCTTACACAGTCCTAAACAGGCTGAACGACGTCGTGGTTCGGATCCGTAAGTCATCGAACTCTAAACCTAAAGTCGTTCATTACGACAGGTTAGTTCATTACTATGGCCATAGTACGTAGTGTATATAGTTGTAAATAATAATGTACATAGTATAAGACCATGGTCCTATTTGTATTTAGTATTTGATTTGTATTTGTTAAGTATTAGTATTTGATAAGTATTTGTATTTAATAGCATTTGTATTTGATAGTATTTGTACTTAGTATTTGATAGTATTTGAATTGTATTTAGCGTTGGATAGAATTTAATTTGCTGAAAGTAACTTATTGGAATTATTGTTTATTTTGTTATTATAAAGTAATGTTTATTATAGCACTGATGCTTTAGTTGTAAGTTTGGCTTCCTGTCCAGGGATTGTACTGCCCGGGACGTGCAGTCCTTGGGAAGGGGGCAATGTTACGAATTTCACATTTATTTGGCTATTTATTTAGAATTGTAATTAGATTTGCTTCATGTTGCCTTAGCAACGCAGACGATTTTTGAAGAGAAAGCTACGTCGAAAAAAAAAAAACAATAAAAATAAAAGAGCGCGTGCATTTAATGCTTAATAAATAAATATCTCGTAATTACTGTTGCCATCCAGAAAAATCTAGAAAAATCGTGATTGTTCTACTGATAATTAAAAAGCTTATAAAAGCCGAGGTGAAACACCTCATCTCAGTTAGTTAGTTAGTTGTTGTTGTTGCTGTTATACTTGTAGCTGTAAAAAGCGAACTGCTGTTTGTTTACTTAATGCTGTATTGATTGTAGCGATTTCGCTGTGAGATAGAACTATTTTATCTGTTTTGAACTGAGTTTTTGCTAAACGTTTGAGATATTGTGATATTGTGCGAAGATTTGTGAAGAAATATTTCAGCATTTTAATTTATTTCTTGTGGAAAGAATAAATTTTTGTTAACTTTTTACGACTTGTGCATTCAATATATAACGAACCCGTACGCACGTAACAATACATTTTAAAATTCATTTAATAATGCCCTTTTAAAATACATTCATGAAGAACTGTACATTATTACTGCCTTCAAACTACTTCACTTTTTATCCAAACTGTAATTTAAATGAGTTCTCATTTTTGAAAGCAAGGTTGGGTTTTTCTTCTAGAATACTGTTTAGTATTTTTTCTTGTTACTAACCCATACGATTTTGACATACGTGTTCAGATGAAGTTAACCTATTTATGATGGACAACAGGAAGACAGCCATGTCGTTGGGCAAGTCCTCGTGCCAAGAGACAGTCCAATTTTTGTCTACTTCCATCCTAGTTTTTAATGGAGAATACCCCGAATAGGCATTCAAGAATTCTATCAGTCCAACTTCTTGAATGAACTTTTGGCAAGACAATATTTTAAATCCCCCCCCATGCCGCAAAAAACGCTATATATTTACGAACATTTTTTCATGCCTTCTCCGGGATTCGAATCACACCACCGCTAACCACGGCACTGATTACGAGGATATATTTATTACTATAATTAGGGGCATACATGAGAGAGAGATATTTCGCAGGTATCCTTCCCAAGCTTTTTCCTTCATTTAATAATAACCTGTTTCTCCATTAAAATGTAATTCTTCAACTACAAGTCTCATACTCCATCGATTGTCGGACTTTACGGCCCATTGCATTTTGTAGATATTAACATCTGTTATTATCGTTTCCAGTTGTCTAACTTCTAGAATCATCATGCTACATATTATCTCCGTTCTCTTTGAAACTGTTTTGTTACTCAAACGCACTCGAAACTTTCATACCTTATTTACCATATGTTGCTTTCAAAGTATTTTTTTCCTTTCCCTTCTGAAGGAGAGGATCTTTGATTGCCATCGAAATCGACAAACTTTTATTCAAAATCAATTCCAAATTAAGCTATCTTTGCTTCAGGCCTATTATTAAAAGTGCAAACTCTGAAATTTACGGATTTATTTAAATATTTGAGATTGATTAAATATTTAAATATTTTAAATTGATTTTATAAATCTTTGAAAGGTTTCTGAGAATTCGGGAAAACTAATCGTGAAAATTCGCGCGGGAATAAAGTATTGCTCTAGTCATAATATCTAGCAACGGGCAAATAAATGCCGTACAGGAAATGAAAAATTTTAAAAAATAAAAAATAATTCAAGTTCTAAACTTTAAGCATATAAAAAAATAATTCACAATGACTTCTAAGTAGTGATTCAAACATTCTCTTGAAGCAAGAGTCCAGCTTTTTACGGTATGGCTAAGTTATTCCTTGAAAATGAATTTCTTTTGTTTAGATTTCATCTTTCACCAAATTCCCTCCTACTCTTCATTAAGAATTTAAAGTTTGCGGTATCAGTACTGGGAAATATTGTTTCTATACGTTTAACACATTTCTTATACTATTCAAACTATACATTTTTTCACTCTTATATGATTTCAAAGCATACGTCTTCCAACATATTTTTTTATTCTTATCCCAGCCCGTCCACTTTGACTAATTTAGTACCTTTACCGGAACTCTTCTGCGCTTAACTTCTTTACGCGCCAGAAATTACATTTTTATGTCTCTTTAATAATATTCTTGTTTCGTGTTTTAAATTAATATGTCTTCCGATAAAATGAAAGTTGCTTTTTTATATAAAATTTGCCTGCTTCTTCCTTCCGTTAATTCTTTTTCTGAGATTTCACTTCCTAAATTTTGTTACTTCGTTTTCTGTAATATTCTGACATATCAGTAAAACTATTTTACTGCTTTATTATTTGAACTATCTAGTTAGATATTTCCGATTTTTTTCTCTAAATCAGAAGTTAGTACATCATGATTTCTTGCGCGCAAATTAGCAGTCACCATATTAGTTTCCTTGCGCACGTATTAGCAGTTACCATACCATGCTTCCTTGTATCCAATTAACAGCTAACATATTTTCCGTCCTTATGTGCAAATTAACAGTTAACAAAACTTCCTTATGCGTAAATTAGCAATTAGCCTAGCTTCCTTGCGCGTAAATCAGCAGTTATCATATCATACTTCCTTGCCCACAAATTATCAATTGGCGTATCTTATATCCTTGTGTGCAAATCAGCGATGAGCTCAACTTCCTTATGAACAACTTAGCAGTTAGCATATCACATCCTTTTCTGCTCAGATTAACCGTTTGAATATACCGCAGGTACAGTTAACAAAGTAACTTATAAGATCAGCAAGCTAGGTCTTAAATGCTGGCGTAGGTTCTTTAAACCTTTCTATGACGTTCTTTAAACTGTACTCTTTAGTGTTAATGTCATTCATTGAGTTCTTTTCCATTCACCTTTGACAACCGCATCCTCTGCCACAAAATTAGCAATATTTATTCTAAATTATATTCTCTTATCATCTTAAACTAAATTCTTCCAAGATATCTTGCTCAATTCTTTTCTGGGTTTTATCCAACCCTATATTGCTTTCTCTGCTATCGAAATCCTTTCCGGAGACCTGCTGATATATTTCCAGTACATTTGCATTCAAATATAATATCCTATGCGATGGAAGCTCCTGCGTTTCAATCTTCATCGATTTAATTAACCCCATACATATTCATAGTTAGAAGACCCTACCACTTTGCAATCCATTGAGACTCGGGGAATCGCCACCTCTTGTTTGAGAAAGGCGGTAAAATGTGTATATATAATTAAGCATTTGCTTACGTCCTTTGTTCTCTTCGAATCGAGATTCGAAGTTACGGCTTTATTAAATTCTTGCGAACTGTTTCCAATAGTTTTGGTCACGTCTGAGTGGCATTTATCGTTTTAATAATCTAAGTTAAGTCTTGACATCATTACAGCGCTTGTAATTGCTTTATTTCGTAAAATTAACTTTTAGAGGCATTTAAAATTCAACCTGGGCTGCGTTCACTTTTGCAGTTTCATGTTTAATAGTCTACCATTTGGGATTCAAATATTTGCTCTACAGGATCTTAATTTGAAGTCATAACCACTTAAACATAGAAGAATTTGAATTAACTCAAATTACAAGTACCATCATAACTCTTGACAAATAAAAGGTTTTTGAAATAACAGGAATATGGGTAAATGTATTTCCAAGTATTCTAGACCAATATGATTAATCTTTTTAATTGAGTTTTCCGTTAATTTCATTTAAACCTGAGGGACGTATTGCTTAGGATTTTGTTTATTTCATTTTATCAGTTAGCTCTTCTTTCATAATCCATCACGGTAATTGCCACTGAAATGCCAGAGTTCAGTATTTGCTTCAATTTTGAAAGCGAAAGCTAATTATTAATAAATCACTGAAATGGTTTCTGAAAGTTCCTTTGTTTAGAAAGCAAGCGCAAGAAATTCTTTAAGTTTTAAACTGCTGAAATAAAACAACAATAATTCGCTTTAGTTGTGACTCTGAATGCTATATGGAATTTAAAATTTAATTGAAACTTGACGCTAGAAATAGTAGTGTACACTTAACAAAGGTAATTAGTAAAATTTTATTGTTCATTTCAACTAAAATCTGGTTTCATATTTAGCAAAGGCGTTTTGGGTAATGTTATCATTTTGTAGAGTCAATCTATAACAATCTGGCTTCGACCGAGAGTTGAACTTAGAGCCTACGATTAGCTTTACTAAAAGTGCTAATTCAAAGATCAGGTTTTTTTTGTCATCAGTGCTTGATATCATCACAATCTGAACGCATGCACAGAATCGGAGGCAGAAGTAGTACGAGGATCACACATAATTTTTTAGATAAAACTAAACGGGGCAAGTTAAACTTGCCAGATCTTAATTGTGTTCAAAGTAAGCTAACTGATAAGTAAAAATATCCTTTAACATCAATCTCAACAATTTCCTCTAACATCAATACACTTCTATAGGCTAATTTTCCAAAGATTAAATGCTTCAAACCATGTTTTATTTAGAATCGATAAAAAATATAATTATTTCATATTATTTTATTTATTATATTTATTTATTATTATAAATTAATTAGCTTCATCAGTCTCATCTTCGGAATGAAAACTAAAACTATATAAACCTCATTTTAGATTAAAAAAAACCATGAATCACACCACTAGAATAAAGTAGATGTTCTATCACTTTGATGTGTTTTGTCTAAGAAATTCTGATATTAGCTTGCTAAATGAGGTGATGAATTATCGAAGGGGGAAAGAATAAGCCCCCTAATATCCCTGTCTTGAAGAATTTCTGGAAGACACTTAGCCCTTTGAGGTCGTACGTCTACTCTCAGTCACCAAAGCTTTTTTACCGTTCTTGTCGTATGTCTGTTCTCAGCCAACGCAGCAAAGAACCATACTGATCTTATATTAAGGCGACAAGTTTCATAATCTTGCGTATTATGTATTTTTGTTCATTCAATGACAATTAATTCTGATCAGCACGATACCTGTGTCTAAACTTATATGACCGCAAAGAGTTAATGCTCTGTCAGTTAGTCATAATTGTCGTCTGTCTCTCCATTTTGATGGATTTGACCAGTCCCGTATTTGATAGGTACATCGATTGTCATTAATATTTTTCATATGACCGATACATTTCTGATGTAGCTGACAAAGGATTTCGTGCATATTTTTCAACCAGGTAGAAAATCATCATGCAGTAATGCTCTGGCGTCAACATAATTTTTAATTTCAAAATTTCTTCTACAATAGAAAAATTGCAATTAATTATTTTCTGCGAACATAAGAGGCCAAATTTACGTAACTAAAAGTAATTGTTTTTAGCGCATGTTGCCTGCCTCTTTTTCAACATTTTTAAAGTTACAACTAGTGTTACCGCACTGGAAGACAGCATTTACAGACGGTAAAAGTTTGGAAGCAGAGGAGCGTCATAGATTCCACTAGACTATTTTAAAGCTTTGAACGGACACTACAGATCTACCCATCCCCGTTTGATGATATTACTGATGATGTTTGGAAAAATTTCAGTCCATTCCGAACGGTTATCAATAGATTTTGCTGTCTATTTATTATCACCATTTATTGCCTTTCTTTCTCAACTCTTATTACAATACATAAAATTTTCATCTTCGTAACTACAATAATTAAAGATGTTTTTATACACGACAAAACAGAGCAAGTTACGTACTAACGCAATGATATGCAACAGAAATTACCGTCATTTATCAAAACGTTTAAAAGAAAACAGTTGCATTTAATTTCCAGAAATCAAACAAACCATTATATTCAAATATGAGTCTGATTCGTCGCTTTATTCTTTAGTTATGTATTATTGCCGTTCTGTTTTGTGTACAACATACTCAGCTATTTTCGCCTCTACTCAAATTTTGTTTGTCTTTCCCATAGAATAATCAGACTTTGACGCGTAGTGACAACCTCTGTGTGACAGCAAGGGGAAAATATCGAAGCCGAAAGGGTATAGACGAAAGTGATATATCCTGCGGATATCTAAACTTCAAATGAGAAATGTTTCACTTCTTGTAACTTTTAAATCCTAGGTAATTTAAAAACACAAAACTGCAATTTTTGACTTTCTGGATATTTGCAGCTGATCAGCTTCTAAGTTCTTCAGTGTCACTAATGACATACTCAGCCCCTCGTAAATTCAGTATTGGAAGACACATTCCAAAAGTGAACAGATTTCGCATACCAAAATTTAACTTAGATTCTGTCCACTAACTACATGAGGGAGTGTCTGATATGCTCTAAATTTTCCTGTTTCTACTTTGTTGTTCTGAAAGAAAAATAGCCTAGCACGCCGCACCTAATACTTGGCTTGTATTTACCGTTAAGCTAGAAGGCAGTGGTTTTTTAAGGAGGATTTTTCTAAACAAAATTTGCGTTATTTTGAACTGTATTCATGTTTAGGGGAAAAACTACGGAACCACTGGAATTCAGATAGTCAATCAGCTAATGCTCAATGATCTCATTCGCTCGGCCGTTAGTCAGTTCTCAATCACTGGACAGCTTAGAAAATAAATACGTATTTCTGAAAGTTAATTGAAAGAAGGCATTTAAAATTCTGAAGAGCATTCTCAAACATCTGATATAATGCCCTGTGACATGAATATTGATATGCATCTATGAAGCCGATCAGTGAATAAACCAAGACGATAATTTGATCTCGATTGCAAGATGTGGACTGATGTAATAAGACTAGTCAGTATTTAGTCTTAAACTTGCAATAAAGCAATCTCAAATCAAGAACAAATAAAAAGACAATAATACAAATGAGAGATGGGCAAAAATTGCTCTTTTATGACATCGGATGAGAATCGTTCGCTCATTGAAATGAATCGGTACTTGTTTGTAACTCACCGCTTATTAACAATAACCTTGATGAAAAAGATCGGGAATAAGAAGTGCATGAAAAAAAGTTACTGAGGATGGTGTGAAGAGCGCAAAGAATCAAATGAGCAATGGGTTCGGGAACGAATAGTGAAGAGGGAGCGAACAGCAAAAAGTATCAAACGAGAAAGAATCGATTCAATCAAACGTTAATTCCTTGGACTGATTTCTTTCAACTGTAGATCTGAGACCTCTTCGTGGGTCTGCTGTCCGTGATTTGCTGTCCTGCTTACTCCACTATTCGGGTCCGACCCCCCTCCGAACTGATCATACGCTCTATCTACATGTTGGGAGTGAACAGTATAGGAAAGTTTAGCTGCCTAGAACCACTGTTTCTACGGAGGTCCTGAAGTCTCGACAGGGACTGTAAGCGTAATATCAAGTTTCTCTCGGACTGTGTGATCGCTATATCGCCATTTAGATAAAATCCGGAATTGGAGCAATACGCATGTATGTATGCTTCGTCTTAGGTCTGAGCCCCTTCTCTGGCGGGATGTAGTTTTGAGATTCCCTAAAAGCCTTCTTTCTATCTAGAGCTGACAACGAATTTCTAGAATAAAAGAATTTTCAAAAAGTTCGTAAATGGTAAAAATTAAACTCACTTTTAACATGGAAAGATAAGCATTGTTTTCTTCTCTAAAATAGGATCCGAACTATCTCGGCACGCTTCTTACCAGAGCTCTCGGTTGCTGAACTCTAAAATAGCTACCGCGTTTTCTGAAGAATCGAGCATTCGCTCGCTCAGTAAAGGGAATCGGTTCTTTGAATCAGTTATGTGAACGAGCAACACATCTTCCATATAAACAAGGCATTTATATTGCGATGGAGTCTCTAACCAGGCGTGTACACACATACTCTGAGCTGATAATACTTCACTGTCACATCGCCGCCAGTATTTGAAGGTATTAAAATATTCTGTCTATTCCAGCTGAAGTTTCCGATATTCCTGATCAGCAAATCTTTGCATTATGGAAACAACTGTGAGTATTTTAAATCCTGCTCAGTTTATTAAGAAAAAAAAAATATTTATGTGGCATCCAACAAAATAATTCGAATATAAAAATGCTGAAAATATTAAAATCGATGCCAATTCAAAATAAGAGGAACGTTTTCATTTTGAGACTTTATTTTCGACGCAGAACTTGTTAGCGGATAATACATATACTATTTGTGTGTAATGAAAGATATTTTAATAAAGCTGTCAATAACTGTAAAACGAATGCCGTTGTTTTTTTCAATGGGTTTAAAAGGACTCGTTAAAAGTAGTTATTAAATAGCCTGTTATTTTTCTGTTTTCTTTTTGTGGAATCTTTTACTACTTCACTTTATTTCTTCCTTCTTCAAAAATGTGTTTTTGTAATTAAACAACTCTTCTAGATTTTTAATTTCGAGATTCCTTATAATTTCTATAACGGATACTTCCGAATAATTAGCAATCCGGAAAATTACCAATCTAAAAAAAACAAAATGACCTGATGAATACATTCATTATAGGTAAGACTGAACAGAGCCCGAACCTCCAAACTTAGGTACGATGTCCTTTTAGGAGACAAATGCGCTCTTTTTCCCTACTGAAGGAACTTATATGATGATTTTGGGACATCCTAAAAAAAGAAGCTCATGGCTTTGAAAGGCTTAAGGAATAATCAAGCCTGGACAATAAACAGTTTTCATAGCTTTTAAATAATTCTTTTACAGTGCTTTTTGTATTTTGAATCCGAGGAGATATTTTTTGTAATTTTTAATAGTTAAAAATAATTAATAAAAAAAATCTGAAAGGTTTCAGATTTTAAATTACGTCCAGAGAGGCGTTTTTTTTAACATTTTTTAACATTTTGAGTGTTACCTTTATTTATTAAATATAATGTTCTTTGCACTTAAATAAAGTTCAGTTCAAGAGCAATATCGCAAAATCTTTAGAATTTCCAATGCACAGTCTCACGTGCTGGAGATAAAATTGTTTTTTCTGTGCAACGTTGCTATTGCTCGCTTTGAAATCCTTGAGTTTGTTAATCAAAAATTCGTTAAAGTTTTACAAAATATGAAATCGATAATAAAACAAATTCCAAATTTCAAATTTGGGCTTCCAGATGCCCATATTCGTAGTAGGATTACGTCATTCAAAACTGGATAGCTCTAGGTACCGTTGTTAGTAGTACCGTTTTATCACAATGAGAGAAATATACATGCATTAATACAGATCCTTCATTGCTTAATTTCTTCAAATATAATACCGGGCGATAATATTGGTGGCAACAATTTCAAAAGTGAAACGGATATTCAGAGAGTTTCAACGCAAAATCGCAAAACGAAAACAATAGTCCTTCAGGGACAACGCCCCTTTGGACTAATAATTAATTTTAACAAATAAGTCTCTTCTTATCATATACATTTCTTTCGGTCTCTTCCTATAATATCAACATTTTTTAATAGTACACGAGTGTATTTAATCAGTTATGCAATTATGGCAAGCCTAATCTGCCTAATTGAAAGGATTCCTCCGTTAAGATCTTTCTGGGATAAAAATCTGCTGATATTCATGTCGTACATGAGAAAAACCACAATTTTAATTTAGCAGTTCCTTTCCTATACATTAATACAGAACTCTTTTATACTCGTATATTCTTATACAATCACGCTTTCTTCAGGTTTTCCTCCCAAGTTTAATGAATTACTCAAGATCAACTAAGCTTTTGCAATCAAACAATAATTTGTAAATTATTGGCATATAGAAGGAAAGTTTATTCCATAAGAATAGGCGCAAATATTTACAGGTGGAGACAATAACATTATGGCGGCTTCTGAAATCAATTATCTGTCTTACTGAAGTATGATTAAATTCCCTGCAATTTCTCTAATTCTGTGCTCATTGCTCCATGGTGCATTACCACAGCTGTGAACATGGAAGATCAGAAAGTGAGATTTCTAATGTGTTTGCTTTGATCTTAAGCGGGTGCCATCTCATTTGGTCAGCGTGTTTGATCTCTCCGAATAATATTGATATACTCAGGCTTCTCCTTACGTAATTAAAATAGTCTGATTACAGTATCAAAACCCTTCAACCGTTACGTCTACCATCATGCGTTGAAAAAAACTATTTCTTCCAATACCGTAGAGTGCATGCGCTCATAATGAAATAACCACAACTGCATGTATGCTGACAAGTTAAGCTAGATTTCTGAAGCTGTAACAATGAAATAAAATGAAACCTCTCTAAGACGACCGTCCTGTTTCTGACTTTTTTATCTTTTTCTGAAGTCGTCGTCTCGGACAAGATGAACATAGGTGATGACTATTATCGATTTTCGTAATATACTTATCTTATTAAAGACTTAGATGGGTGTTAAAATGAATTTCTTAAGTTATCAGTTTATTAACCAGCTGTTAAATTATTCATCGTTTATTAACTATCAATTCGTATTTTATTAAAGTATTCATCAAGAAAAGTTTGCCTAGTTTATTTTCTCGTCGAATTACTCACTGCATTTTCTGATGTAATTTCATCAAATAAATTAACCGCCTTACATTTATTGCTCTTTTCCGCCATTTTCGTATGCCAGCAACATCATAAACAACTTCTAATCTTGTTTTTTAAATTTCATGCTATTTTTCTTCCGTTTGTCTGTTTTATTTCTTTTTTAGGACATCTCATTTTAAATTTAATCATTTAATACTAAAGACAGTAAGCTTTTACATAATGAATCACCAACCTCGAAATTCCATCTAGTGATTGGAACAAATATCAAAAATAGAAATAAAAACCACTCCAACACTGATTATCAGTTGTGCAAACAGAAAATTCTGTGGTTCGTATAAACAAACTAGGAACGCGACAAACCATCTAAAGAGAATCGTTTCGTATACCTGATCGAGCATGTATGATAAATTATCCTATGCCTAAATTTACGATTAACACTTCTAACATAAAAGCAGGTTTGCTAATGTAGAAGTAGAAATATAATTCCTTGATTTAATTTTTGCATAAAATACATCAGTTCGACAGCAAAAACTAAAACTTTCAGCCGTCACCTTAATACATATTCGATTTAGTTTAGATTATGGGTACTGGTCTTGAAAAATATTATTTTTATTAATGTTCTCAGAAGTGCTGGTCACTTTCAGAGACGGTCGTCTACGAGAAGGGTTATTGAAAAAGAATTCATTGTATATCATTTGCTTAAGAAAGTTAATTTATTACAAGTCATGAAACGTTAGGAATATTAATAATTCTTTCTAATGCTCTAAGTTTTTCACAAAATTTGTTGAAATGTATCATTGTTTTAGAATGACAGTTTTTTTCCTGTTCGCAGGTGCAGATAACAACACTGTGCGTCTCTACGTCCCTGAGTGCATACGTAGCCCTCTTCTGTCTCTTCTCACCTAAAGTATACATCATCATCTTCCACCCGGACAAGAACGTACGGAAGCTTACCATGAACAGCGCCACCTACAAAAGGGCACCAACTAGCAGTACATGTGGCACTTCCGTTAACCAAGGCAATGGCAAAGGTGAAAATCTCTTAAATGTGTGTGCATGCTTTGTAACAGTTTATTGAATAAAATACAGTTTTAAAAAAAGATTTTTATGCAGTAAGCTTTCATTTATAATGGATATAATAATTAATGCATTAAAAGTATAAAAATAATTTATCTACTAGGTTAATGGAAAAAATAGATTAAATAATTAAATTTACAGAATTCATCTACAATTTTATATCGTGAATAATAAAAGCATGGGCCACCAAATTAATGAAATCTATTAATTTAATTGCACTGTCAAATATATAAGTCTTTTTAATTTTCTATTAATGTAATTGTATTGTCAAATATATAAGCCATTCTCTTTTTTAATTTATCGTGTGTGCTCCATTCTTTTATTATTCGTGATACAAATTTGTAAACGTATTTTTAATGGAATCATATAATCTATTATTCCCAATAAACTAGATGACAAATTATTTTTATCCTTTTAGTGCATTAATTATAATATCCATTTTAAATAAAAGCTTGCTGCATAAAAATCTTTTTTTAATTGTGTTTTGTTTCCTGTTATTTATTCTGAGTTATACGTTATCAGTAATAATAATTATAAAGAAGCTTATAAGAAACAAATATCGCCCAGATGACAAACTTCATCATTAAGTGCGTAAAGATGGCAGAATGAAAAGCATTTTTCGACGGGAAACGCTGTTTTCTACCGTATGCTTTGGAGTGCTATAGTTTTTTTTTAAATATAGCTCAATTAATATTTCTTTATCATTCTTGTTTCAAAAGAGAGCGAAAGGTTTATTTTATACTCTGTGACGATTTCAAAACTTTGTATCGCTTTATTGTTAGGTGTTGAAATTTCAAACCATAAGCATCAAGTAGTCTAAAAATTCGAGAACCTTCAGAGCAGAAATTAAATTACAGTTGTCATGAAATTTTCATTGAAAAGATTTTTCCCTGGTATATTCGCTGATGCAAGCACTGATATAATTAGTTTCTTTGTTTAGTAAAAAATTCATTAAACACTGAATAAAAAATTCTAAACTGAATTTTTAAAACATCACTTTATCAGGACTTGTACTTCTTTTATTTGTTTGGCGAACATGACATGTCCTGATTGGACAGTGAGATTGACTGCAAACTATGTCATATGGAGTGTATCAAAGACGACAAGATGATAAGGGTTAAAATTGCCCTTTATGTTTCCGCGATTTCACAGTCGCTCTCGCACTTCCGGATACAAAGACCAATCACTTGTGGTCTAAACGTAAAAGTGTAAGACTAGTAACTAACTAAAATTTGAATAAGAGCTAACTTTTAATACTTTACACTAAGACTGGCCTTTTAAATTACTACGTCTGTAGTACGCAAACTGCGGAAAACTACAATACGTCTTTGTCTTTAAAGAGGCCTAAAACCTCTGGCCTTAAAGCCGGACAGTAACTGATGGCAAGCTCGCGTTAAGTCCCATAGCCAGTCTCTCCCTTTCTACTCTGCTCTTGGCAAAAAGTCACAACTTAAATACTTAAGTGTTAGCAAGTATAATTTGCATAAACATAGTCATGCGTTAATTCTGGCCGGAAGTGAAAAACAAGAGATGATAGTAAAGTTTTAAAATAAAATAAACGTTAGTCAAACTTAACATCCTTACATACTTCCCTCGAGTTCATAAGTTTGACACTAAGGTCTAAACTACCTTGTTGAAAACTTTTATATCTAAATTCTAAGTCGAACGCGAGGCCAGTCTTTTACAAAAACTCCCACTAAAACTATTTAACCTAGAAATTATGTAAAAAGCATATAGCATTTTCATAGCATATAGCATTATGTAAAAAGCTTACAGCATTTTCTTCGGGGACAACTATTCTTCATCTGTTATAGTATCTAAAAACAGGAATTTCTTGTCTCTTATCGGTTCCTTTCAGAGATCTGGAAGGAAAATTAGTTTAATCAATTTGTCAAGCAATTGAAATGGCAAGTAACATGAACACGTATATTTTTTTCTTTTAAAACTCTATTCTTATTTCATTCACACCATTATTTAATTAACCGTGCTTTCTGACATATGTTCTAAAGAAAGGAACACCAAACACAGGCGTGCCTATGTACAATTGTTCAACACTACCGCCTACAAACAAAACACTAACGTGTTAAAATTCAACATAACAAGACCTCAGAACACACCTTACATTCATCTCTAAACCCTGAGATATTATTCTAAAATAAGTGGTTACCTCTGCAGTGTAGCGTCAGAGAGAATATCTATCTTCATTCATTCCAAATTTAGCACATATTAGCACTGCGTAACGCTTTTTTTTTTCAAGTCGTACCATTAAGTTTTTAAATTTGGCATTTATACAATATTTCCACTTTTAACATATCACAGTACTTCTTCAATTTTAACGGAATAGTTCACATGTATATGAGAACACATTAACATGGCATTAATTCTACATATCTGAAAACATACAGTTAACTTTCTTCTATTGAAAGCAAGTGCCGTTTCTTTTACATTTAAGCAAATACATTTCACAAGTCCGTCAGACTAAAATGTCTTTTCATAACAGAATCTTTTAAATGAAGCTTTATACAATATTTTTAGAATGTTCTTAAGGTACTTTTCTTATAGAGTTAAAAATCTTTTACAATACTCAAGTATTTAGACCTTACTATTATACAATAATTTTAGATTACTCGTGAGTAGTTGAAAAACATAAAGTAGTAAAGTAGGTAAAATTCATTTCTCGTCTTTTTGGCGATAAAGGTAGACCTCACATGAGACAAACTTCTCCTTAAATTCTGCCACTTGCAGTAAGAACGAAAAATTTACTTAAAGTTTCAAAGTAACATAAAGTTTTACTTATCTTTGTGATATTCGGACATCCGTTTAGCCTCCCAATCCTGGAAGGTACGTTACTGGAGCCATGATTTGATTGATCGGACGCCTTGTCCGGGCCTTACACTCAGCACCTCCTCAGTCCGTTTTCTTTTTCGGCGTGCTTGATGACCCTTGAAAAACTTCTTCCTATCCGTTGGTTGGTTACTCGGTCGCTTGATGGGTGCTGCCCTTTTAGGCGTCGGGACATTTCTAGTCGGCTGCTGCCGAGTTCTGGCTGTTTGCTGTTCGAACTCTCGTTGTTGCCTTGAGTCTACAGCTGGCTTTCCCGGGTCAATTGCTGCGTAGATTCCTTTCTGACGGTTCGCTATTTCTTTTCTCACAGGTGCTATGACTGCGGCCATTTCTTCTCGCCCTCTTCGTACTGTTAGAATTTTCCTCTTCCTTTTGTTGGAGCCGGTCGTGCCCTCTCTTTTCTACTCGGGGGAATATATTCCTTTTCTTGTTACCTCCAGTCTTCCATTTGGCGGCTTTTCTTTTTTTGTTTATATCTTTACTTGTGGCTGACTCTGGCGGTCGCTGTTGTTGTGCCATGTCTTGAGGTGGTACCTACCGTGCCAGATCCTGGAAAATTTTCATTTTATTTCGATTGTAAAACGGCTTGATTTGATCGATATTTGCCGCAAATGTTTCACCATTCTTGACTTTTAAGACTACTACAGCGTGGGTTACTTTTTCGATACTATATGGCTTTTCAAACCGTGGGCAAAATTTTGCTACTTTATCTTCCGCCGCTGAAGAAAGTGAATGTTTCAGCTTAAGTACTTCATCACCCACATTATAAGTTATTTCCCGTCTTTTCATGTCATAGTAAAGTTTCTGTTTTCTCTGTGACACTTCAGTGTTTCCCTTTGCCTCCTTAATTAACTTTTGTATGTCTGCCATTTGAAATTCAGGGTCCCTTTTTTGAACATAAAACAATTTGTCCAGAAATCTTCCTGCCTAAAAATAACTCAGCAGGAGTTTTGCCCGACATGTCGTGTTTGGCGGTCCTAAGGACGAAAGCTAATTCATTAACATAGTTATCCCAGCTTTTATGAAACTTTTTAACATAATACGAATAATTTTAACTATGTTGACCCGTTCCTCTATATTTGATTGCGGCCGATACGAGACCATTTTTAAATGACGTATGTCCAGTTTTTGACACATGTCTTCAAAAATATTGCTTATAAACTGAGGACCATTATCCGATATAACTTTTAGGGGAGCTCCGTATTTTAAAATATATTTATTTAAAATAGAATCAGTAACTAATTTCGCAGTGGCTCGTTTTAAGGGAACAATTTCGGTCCATTTTCTAAAATGGTCAACCATAACAAGGTGATACCGACTTTTATTTAACTGACGTTTCGAAAAGAGCCCAATAAATCGACGGCAATTATTTCCTTTGGAAATTCTGATTTAATGCTATTTAGGAACCCGGCTGGGCGGAAATTAACATAATTAGCTACCTGGCATGCTGGGCAAGACTGGACACAGCCCTTGTTAACTCGCAGTTCAGAAAAATAAACTGCTTCGTACGCGTTGGATGATTTTCCGAATGCCACCATGAGCTGCCAGGGGCGAACCATGCAATTCCCGTAATATATTAAATCTAAGACTAGCTGGGATAACAGGTCGGAATTGTTATTATTCGTAGTTTTCGTATAAAATAATAGACCATCTATCAGTTCGTAACGGGCCTCCCTATTTCTTATCGCCACAATATTTTGATGGCTAAAGTTTTCAGAATCTCCTAAATAATCATACACATTTTTTACTTCGGGATACAAAGACCAACCACTTGTGGTCTGAACGTAAAAATATAAGACTGCTAACTAACTAAAATTTAAATAAGAGCTAACTTTTAATATCTTACACAGATGACTAACACTAAGACTGGTCTTTTAAATTACTACGTCTGTAATACTCAAACCGCGGAAAACGACAGTACGTCTTTAGCTTTTAAGAGAACTAAAACCTCTGTCCTTAAAGGGGGATAGTAACTGATGGCAAGCTTGCGTGATGTCTCGTACCAGACAGCTCACTCTCTCCCCTTCTCTGCTCTTGGCAAAAAGCCACAACTTAAATACTTAAGCGTACAAGTGCAATTTGCATAAACATAGTCACGCCTTAATTCTGGCCGGAAGTGAAAAATAAGAGATGATAGTAAAGTTTTAAAATAAAATAAACGTTAATCAAATTTAAGATCCTTACAACTTCACCACGCTGTATTGTCATCGATCGACCAACAGCATATGTGCAAAATTTGAACTCCATATTATCGGGACGTAGATTAAAAATCGACAGCATGATTAAAATCACGCTGAAACACTATGAGGAAGTAAATGAAAGCTTATAAAATAGGTGGCTTATATTGTCCTTAACTCAGATCGTTCCATATATTATTTACAAAAATAGCAATTTTTGTTATTAAGGAAAACAAAAATCAAAATCTAATCAAGCAAATTCAATTAATCAACCGAGTTGCAATCTGAAATGTTTGCAACTTAAACCTTATGAAAGAATACGTAATTATAATACCAGAATAAGTAATTACAACTCAAGGGATTTGTTTACAGAGCGAGAGATTCTCTGCTTCATTCAAATGGACTCATAGGTTTATGGTAGCTCCAGTATTCAAACAAAATTTACTCCATGTATTAAAACAATTATTCACGAGATTTTGAGCCATTTAGTTTAATTTCCTGTTAAGAATGACATTTTGGTTGAACTAAACCACGGAACTCAGTGAACGTCAGCATTTACAAAGCGTCATTATTCTTTTGAGTTGTACAACATTTTATATACATAATACGAAGCCTCATCTCAGGTTACGTAACATATTACTTTTACATACTCTTATTACGTAACATAAGATAGGAAATATACAATTAATATTGCATTACATAAGAAGCAAATCGAAATATTTCAGGGGGAAAATTCATTCATTTAAGCTAGATTAACCTCGTTTCATCTAACCTAACACAAATGAATGCTAATATTATTAAATATTGTTGAATATAGGGTATGGATTTTGATAAACTGTGAAATTAGCAAGCCTGTCATTTTGAAAGATATGGTTAAATTTAGGTATACTTAATTCAGAATTTCGAAATTAGAGTAATGAATAGAAATTAAATTTACATATATAATAGGATTTGTAGATCCATTCTGACCTGATAACCTACAGGAAAATCTTGATAGTTTTTGGCGCAGTAAATTGGTTTCACATTTACCTACTCAAAACATAGGAGGAAACTTTTCTAGGAAGCTGCCCTGTTGGCATGATGATCCTCGGTTCGAATCCTGAGAAAGGCAAGTTTACTAAAAGTATCGTAGCGGCGTGAGGGCACTTAGTCACGGGTGTAATGCTTTCACCTCCTGTAGTGCATTCTGGTCAGCGTTCTCGGTGATGAAATGGTTAAATGACCCACGGATTCGGCCATTTTCGATGAATGCTTAAATAGCGAAGTATCCGGTCGTTGAAGGGGAAAGGGAATTTTTCGTATAAGTTTATTTCTTAAGAACTAACTTAAACGTTGGCTTCCAACCACAATATTTCGCGATGACGAAGAAAGCGTTTCGTTTAAAGCGTACTTCGCGTATGCCAACTAAGCAGAAGAAAAGAGGATCGCGTAATCAAACTATGTATCTTAATTTCATAAAATTCCTGGAAGCCATGATTCTATAAAATGTTCTACTCGATGAGGTGTTTAGGGAAAATATTATTTATTCTGTTAATAATTTAAACATGTGATCGATTCTTTGGAATGCTCATTGGATATAACGTCTTTATATATGTCTCGTCAGTTCCTAATCGGTAGTTTATTAGTCATTTTTGTAACGCAATAAAAGCTAACATAAATTCAAACGAAATCTCATTTATGATTTCACAGGCACATATTTGTTTTAACTGTATCAAATATAAATTGCATCGTTATTTTTCATCCACATTATATCCTTCCTCTTGCCAGAAAAAAATATTTTAGGTTTTAAAAAAGAAGTAATTTCAGAACAGAAATCAATTTTGATTGCAAGAAGACAAATCCATTTCAAGTAACACTAAAATATAATTTTTAAATAAATCCATGTCATAGATAAATACAATACAATCACGCTATGACTGGGAATATTTTAACATTTCATTTCCTCTAAGAAAAATGTAGCCCATATTACAAGAACATCTAGTCAAAAGTAATCATACTTCTTTGCAACGATTAACCATCTGAATTTAGAATGACTTTATTAGTCTTCATAAAGAAACCGATAACAAGTTTTTTTGGGGGCTTACGCATATTCTAACAATGAAGGTGAATAAAATTCTTCCGGAAGGAAGGAAAAAATGGCTTCTGTGTTTAACCAAAAAAAAATTACACGCTTCTTTTTCTCACTTTATTTCTTGTTCTCCTATTCACGTATCCGTAGAAGTGTGAAAAAGAGCGCCTAGGAAACGCCTAAAGTTTATTTAGAAAGGTTTTTAAATGAGATAAAAGCTATGTTTATTTTCTTCGTACGTAGCCATTAAATCCAGTGTGGACTGCCCCAAAGCATTTAATGAGCCAACATTTTTTTCCTTGTGTAAGACTGTCAGATATTTTACTTTCTCTTTTTTTACGTCTCTCGTGGGGCTTTATTGAGAATTTAATGACAAAGAGACGGTTGCATGGAGGGAAAAAAAAATAAACAGAAATTTTTCGTTTTCACAGGATGTGAAGCAGTAAAATTGTTTTTTTTTTTTTTTTTTTTTTTTTTTTTTTTTTTTTAAAAATTTTTTTTTTTTTTTTTTTTTTTTTTTTTTTTTTTTTGTCTCAAAGAATGGTCTTACGACTCCAAATTTCGAAGGAGACGCATTTATGTCAGCTTTAAGAAGGAAGAATGGGAGCCAAAATGAACTCATGAAACCGAAATACTGGCACTTTTAATTAGAAGGGAAGTTTACCATTCATATAATTTTCTACCTTCTGTTTTAATAAACATAAGTCTTACTTAGCGTGAATTTTAAATGTGTTTGTGAACAACATAGTTCAATCTCTTCAAACATTGTATTTTTTTAGAAGGAGTCTAGCTTCATAATATTTTTTTAATTACCTTAAGTACTGTACTTTTATTTTTATCCCTGTAGCTTAAATATTTCTTGTGTTACGTTATGGTTTAAAGACATAAATTTTCAGGAAATTTTCAAATCTATGAAATATGAGCATTCTATGAGATATAAGGTCTTCAGAGTAGATTTCGGATTAAAATAGTGTATATTGCTTAAATAACTCCAGGACTTGAAAGCAGTACATACGCACTCCTTAAGAAAATTTATTCAGGTATCCTCTGCTTTACAAATGTTCGCTTTACAAGAAATTTACGTTTACAAAACACTTATAATAATACAATTGTAATATTTTTTTCGATTGATGAAAGAAATTCGAAGAGTGTTTTCACTCTTAGATCAAATTTTTGCAAGACAGGGAAGAATCGTACTGCAGAGGAAGGAAATGTCTTTGTTGGCGCCAAGTATATTGCCTTATTACGGAACTTTACGTAAACCAGAATACGACCTATTTCAACATTCTAAGTAGATACAGAGATAGTAGGCGCAATGATCTGATGAATAAGAATGGTGATAAGATAAAAGGTAACTTTGAGTTTACATCCATAGAATCCACTCTACAGAGTACAGATACCGCCTAGAATTAACAAACATCACATGCAATCAACACTGGCATATGGCCCACACTATTACCCAGCACATGACCGATATGATGAAAAACATTAATTTTGATAAGTGTAATAGTAAGTAAGCTGAAGAATACCCATTTCTTCTGTGTTTAGAGTTGTCAAAATAGACGATAATGGTGAGCCATGTACACGAGTTTCGTATTTTACTCGCGAAAGAAAAAGCGTAGATGGGGAGGATATTTCTTTGACTGACGTAATACAGAACCAAAGTAAAATTCGCAGTGGTGTTGACAAAGCACCAAATAATGCCATTTGTTCAAAAAAAATTAGAGACTTGAGGAGGAGAAACGCCGAAAGTGTCCATTCTATGTACTACAACATTTTGACCTCTAAATTTAGAATGAAGTCTCACGCACTGGCACTCACATGGCTCGCCTGATAGTTCTAATTAAAATTAGGTATTTAAGTATTATCGCTTCAAATGGCCAAGTAGCACGATTTAGAGCCAGCTATGAATGGCCATTTCCTTCAGAATTCCATAGTAACGACTGGCGACACTTTTTCGAAATTTTGGAGATATATATACCTGGATTTTTAGATACCTGTACCTAAAAAAGTAATTTAATCAACTGTTTTCCCTCTTCATTATGTATCCTCTTGCTAATTATAATAATTGGCTACATTACGCAATGCCTACTGCATGCCGGTGTCATTGCTATGCTGTGTTCATGCTGTGCTGGTGTCCACCCTACGCAGTGTCTGTCATACTACTCTGTAACTACTCTGCGAAAGGGACAAATGTACATTTATCCTGTTACTCATTATTACATCATTATCCAAATTATTATTTCAGCGTGTCGATCGTATGCAGGTAACTAGTGTCGATTCTGAACCTGCGTCCATTCTACGCTGTGTCAGTCCTTCCCCGTATCGGTCTTACGCAGTGTCGAACCCATGCAGTATTGCTTATACACAGTGTCTGTCCTATGGATGTAATCCATTCTCAAGATGTATCATATTGCAAACACAGTATGTTTGCCAAAGAGAGCTCTTCAGTCTTATTTCAGATCAAACTAGCTTGCTTAAACAATCCCGAAAGTTTCCATTGAAATTCTTAATAAAGTCAAACATAAATTCTAGCACTTGTAACAGATTCCGTGGGAGAAAGGAATATAGAACGTTCATGAAGACTTGGCCAGCAAGCAAATATTTTAAAGAATTGTCTTAAGTACATTAATGCCCAGTCATGTTCTGATCACGAGCTATTTTGCAATAATTTAGATCCTAATTGTTTGATCCTTAATTTTCTCAGAGCATTGTAAATATTAGTAAAGGATGAAGTTTGCATTTGGTCCAAGACTGGCTATATTGCGAGGAACTAGATAGAACGGCAATCATACCTTTCCAAAGTCAATGCCTATAGTTATCCGAAGCTAACTTACTCTTATCTCAAATTTAATTGTTAAGAAATGCAATTCTCTTGCATAATTTAAATTCTCTCGATACGATTCTTATTCTTTCTACAACACTGGAAGTGTTGGATGTGGATATGTTATTGTATAGTCTATATTAAATGGAAATTCTCAAGAAGAACAAAAATGTTTTTTTCCTGAGATAGTACCAATAATCGTTCAATGTAGTCTACTTTTAGTTTGAACTTTTAAGTTTTGAAAAAGCCAAATCAGGGCCTCAAATTGATACTAAATCTGCATATGTGAAAAAAAAACTATTGCTAGTATAGGGTTACCAAACAATTAGATTTTTTTTAAATTTAGATTTATTTGTCTTCCGTCTTCCAGTAATCACACATCAATAAACTTTTAATAGGAATTAATTTTAAAATTATGCATTAGTAAACGTGTTTTCAATCATAATCATATATTCATAACAATCCATTGAAATTTAAATGACGTTATTAATTATTATGTTTTCTCAACCATAAATGCGTACCAAATAATTATAAATTTGTAACTAGATGCTATTAGTTTTTTCAAGTTATTTTATTGGTAATTTTACTTTATTAAATAAGCGTTAATTATTAAAGTGTTATTCAATGATTCTGGTATTTTCAGTGATGCGCATAAAAGTGAGACCACCATAAAATAAATAATCTAAATCCTATAATTTCTCCGATACGTTGGGGTGGAGGAAATACTGGTAGATAAGAAGGTAGTAGATGTATACAATGCTCATGAAAAATGGGAAGGCAAGATATTTGGAAACAATAGGAAACTTTTAGATCCAAACTGCAGTCACATTCGACTGAAATATGAATAGAGGAAAAAATTCGTAATTATATTAAAGCAAAAAGAACTTTCCATTATTAACATAAAAAAAGCTTTGCTGAATTTGTCTTCATATATTTCACTTAAAATCGAACAACATGAGGTATATATTTTCAATAATTTATCTTCGAATATATAAAAGAAAAGAAAAAGATACCTGCAGAATTCTTCGAGGATTCTGCATGAAACTCTTGCTTTTTAAATTCCTTGCCTTCTCATAATGATAAAATCGCGATTCAGATGGACAGCAAAAACTGTGTTGCGTTAAATTAACTAAATAATAATGCGTACATAGAAATAAAATGCGTACACTCCAATAAAAAGTAATTCCGGATAGCTAGCTTGTTAAATCTGGAAGATATTGCAAACCATCTATAAAAAAAAAATAAAAATTTGTCCACAGTCTCAGTTTATTGGACAATAGAAAATGAAGCCAGAAATGAAAAGTATGAAAAAAAAGGCAACGAAGCTAATCTTTACTTCCGGGTTAAGAAAGCAACGTTTTTATGTGAAGACACCTTATTTGGAGCTAATGGTCACAGGCTTCGAGCTTTTAAATGTTTATGATATCATTAGTACATCTAAAATGTCTGTTTTTCCGAGGAGTCTAAATACTTAGGTATTTAGTTGCCTTGTTTTTCGGGTAATATTCGTTAGGTAAAGAAATCCTCTTAAACTCTACCACTTACCAAAATAACTGGTTATTTAGATTAAAGGAAACCTGACGCAGTAACAATATTGTAGCAAAACTGAGAAGAAAGGAACTATCAAGGAAAACAGTTATGAAATATGGAAAAAACACTAAGGTTTTAGAATTTTCAACGCGTTGTAGACAACTAGATCAAAATTCAGATGATTAGGGGCAGAAGAGAAATTTTTGTAATGTTAAAGAAAATCTTTAAAAAAATCCGTCTCACCAATTGCATACGCTATGTGGATAATTTTCTGAGAAGCACAGTCAAAATTGTGATCAAGTTTATTAGGCTGTTTATAGAATTTGGCCACAATATATTATTTTTATAGTATCGTATCTATTGACATAATGTTGTTACGCATATACATCTAGCTGCACGCTGGGAGATTGAAACATATTGCTATTTTACACACTGTCGCATGCTAATCATTCTGCGCCCTCAACTGGCATCTCTTTAAAAGTGTCATCTATTGGAAAATTCCAACAAGTGAGCAACTATAATTAGCTATAGAAGATAAACTTATTTTTCCTTTCCGAACACAGGATTCGTGTTCTTCAATGTGAAATTTTAACACTACGCTGGGAGATTGAAACATATTGCTATTTTACACACTGTCGCATGCTAATCATTCTGCGCCCTCAACTGGCATCTCTTTAAAAGTGTCATCTATTGGAAAATTCCAACAAGTGAGCAACTATAATTAGCTATAGAAGATAAACTTATTTTTCCTTTCCGAACACAGGATTCGTGTTCTTCAATGTGAAATTTTAACACTACTCAATTGAACAACGAATTTTACAGATAGGTAAGAAATTGGAAAATTGCTGCAAAGTTAGATTTGAGCAATTATAAATGACAGGAGAATAAAAAATTGATAGGAAGAATTAAAAACAATATTTACCTCGTAATTATATTGTTTTACCCTTTTATCAATTACAAAATTACTCTCATTCTCAACAAGTCCAACTTTTAGATCATTTTCTTACAAATGAATCTCATGCATGGTACAATTGTCTATTAGCACGCTTTTTCAGTAAGAGATCAGTAGTTTTTCAGTAAGAGAGTAAAGGTTAAAGAAATTATCGCATTTCTTCAGACTTGTCTGTGATATTCTCACCCTCAATTTAGTATGTTTAGCAGATACTTGAAATATAAGTATTCAGCATGTATTTGAAATATTATTGCGATGTAATTAGTTCACTGTACTGTGCACTCGTGACAGAGCACGTTTTAGAAACTTGAGAAGTGAAAGTTTCAAAGAAAAGCGGTCTGATGATAAAATCAGCAGTAAATCCACACCATGCAGTTACATAATCAGAATGCAGCGCTTGTTGGTGCGGGACATTAGGTGGCGAAGTACTCCATATGCGGCAATTTTGATTATTCACTGTTCCATCTAAAGAAAGGAGCGCCTTATCTGACCATAGAATTCTCCGAGGCCATGCGTCATCAACATCCGTTCTCGCCCAAAAGCGGCAAGCAAATTCATAGGGTGTTTAGGGTCTTGAGGTTGCAGCATTTGTCAAGTGGATCTTATACGGATACCATTTTAAAATGAATAGCAGAATTTTTCGTACTGTCGACCATGGAAACGTCAACTCACGTGACACCGATTGAGCACTTGCTGAAGAATAGCGGGAACTGGAGGCTCTTTCAACTACAGCAGTAGCGCCTTCTTCGACAGTTTCATTCGCAACCGGTTTCCGCCTTCTTCCTGGTAGCACATCCATGTCTCCAGTCTCTTCGAATTCCATAATCATCTTCTTCAAACCATTCTTCGACATAGGCCCTTTTCGCAGTCTCTTTAAACGAAGATATTCAAGCAATGCAGCTAAGACATTGCTGCTGTTCTGATAAAACTGTTTTACCAGTAAAGCTCGATCTTTCTTCTGTAAGGGCATGATTAACGATGACAAAGGTACGCAGAAGTATTTTCTGACTCTGACTGCACGTCTCTTTATAGGTTTGACTAATTTGCAGAATGAATTTTTTTAAATTGCCATCTGGTGATCAAAATTTGAACATTTTTTATTACATACATCTTTTTACCATAGTCCATGTAACGTATATACCAAGTTTCATTAAATTCCGATTGGCAGAACGGTTTCCATAGGGGTCTGAATAGGGTTACTTTAATTATAACCACACTGTATTACCAGTGTTCACTGTTTTCTTCAAAAAGGTAATTAAAATGTACTCTTATTTCCACTATGTATTTGATACTATGCGACCGAAGCAAGTTTTAATATATTTTCGGCGAATGTGATCGGGTCCGCGCCTTTGAAGGTGACCTGAGAGCTACGGAGATTCATTGGGGTGGCATTTCGGCTGGACGTAAAGCTGCGGAGGCCGGGGAGCACTTACGACTTCCTTGAGTATTCAAGATTGGTAGCATGAAATGGTTATAACTGCTTATTTCATTGTAAAGACCTCTTGTCCATGTTTCATCCTGTCTTGGTGTAAGAGGTTAGCACACCCAAGTAATCACTGGAAAATTTGTGTTTCGAATCCCGGGAGGGCACAATTGATTTTACATATCCCTCCTTCGAAAGGAATAATAGTCTCTACAGTAGCACGCGAACTAAAGATGTAATGAGCAATAACTCATCATCCCCTGAATTTGGTCAACTGAATCTCCCCATGATCTTGTAGTACAAGCACATCCAGCTATAATGCTTTGCTTTAAAATAGTAGATCATAACTACTCTACTGTTATATACGATGGTAACATATATCTTCAACACCTTACAATCTCTGCGAAGGAATGGTTGTACTTTATTTTTCTTGCTTCCAAAAGCCTAATAGTCTGTGCATGGTAAGAAATAAGTTTCTTTAGTAAGTAGATATCTCAAAAACTTGTTAAATTGCACATAATTACTTTCAAATATTTAAACATATTAAGTTTCTACGTATATGTGTATGAGTTTACGGATAAGACGTTTCGGTTGACAATTGTTTTGAGTATGCCTAATTTCTGTGCAGTGAGATTCTTTTCAATATTTTACATATTAAATTTCTACGTATATGTGTATGAGTTTACGGATAAGAAGTTTCGGTTGACAATTGTTTTGAGTATGCCTAATTTCTGTGCTGTGAGATTCTTTTAAATATTTTAGATAATTATTGTATTTGCCTGTGCGTTATATAGTTAAGTTCTGAGATTATTATTATTAGCTCGAATATTCGAAAGTTAGCTGGTTAATTGACTACAACTCACGAGTTTGCGCGTGACTCTGTTTCCTGATGATGTTTTAATTAAGCTTTACGCAGAAAACTGAAAAAGAACATTATAAAAGCCTGGGAAAGATATTTATAAAGTTATTCGGGGTAAGAGTCAAATCTAAAAACTCATGAAAACTACACTACTTGGCTTAAAGTAGTACAGTTTTTATGAAAAGTCTTAGATGCTTTCCAAGAGGTCTGCAATTAGAGAATGCAGACCTTATTTAGTTCTCTCCTTGAAGTTTTCCATAGTATTTGTGGCCCAAATGTGTTAACAAATATTCAAGACATAAGCTAAATGAGGACAACGTAAATGCCATCTAACATTTAAACGTGATACTGAAGTTAAAACATTTGATATGGACACCACATGACTTCCATGTTCGGCCCATTAAATTATACACAATTTTGTTGCCCTTCGTTTAAAATTATTTCCTCGAATTATTCTAACTTAATTAACCGTTCCCTCAAAGCAAAGCAAAAATCACATCAAAAACTGCAAATTTTGAAATTAAATATAGTAGGCCAATTTTTGTTGTATGGGAGTCAAACTTAATTTTTTTTTCATAATGAGTATAAAACTTTCCCAAACATAAGTATAGGAATCGGGGGACCGCATTAAAATTTTGATTTCGTTATTCGTCCAAAATTAATTTCTTTCTAAATTTGACATTGCCCAAATATGAATATTTTCGTCATTTAAAACACTTCTGTAATTGGAAGTACATGACTACGAGACCAACGATTGCTAAAATAAAAACAAAGCAAGGACGTTTTATCCAGGTAAGGAGGTATGTAGATATATAGGCACTACCGATTGCAAATAAAAAAAGGGGTGTGCTCAACTAGACATTACAGCAGTACATATACAAAATTTCAACGTTCTATGGTTAATCTTTTTTGAGCTATGCGTGATACATACCTACGTAATACGTTAGTTACTGACGTCATGAAAAATTGTCCAATTTAAATTGATTTAATGTCCATTTTGAAAAAAAGAGTTCTTTATTCTGTCTGTAAGCTCAAACGTCACGCAAAAAAATAGCCAAAATGGATATTTCCGTTGAAACATGACACCCGAAATTTTTCGTTATAATTTTCGTGAATACTTCGTATAAGAAGATAAAAATGAAAATTCTTCAGGTAAATCTTTTCTGAGCATAAAAGGGCAGACAAAACAAACCCCCCCAAAGCACGTAATTTCGCCTGATAAACAAAAAAAAGAAAGAAAAGACTTTAATCGCAAAAAGCGAAACAGTCTGCGCAAGAAAAGAAATCCTACTGTAACGTCGAATTAGAAAACGAAGACGATTTTAAAATAAGTTTGTATTTTATTTTTCTTTGAAAACATAGCTGGAGATTTATCTGAAAATTTAAACCGAAAATAAATAAAATGTTGATTGTCCTCCAGGGAGGATTACAACCTCAAAAAAATGAATCGATTCTTGTAAAAGCGCAAGATGTTTTCGCTTTTTCTTGATGGCAACAAAAGAGTGGCTTTGAAGTTAAGCCCTTTCCATCTTTTTGGATTATTTAAGAATTGCGCATTGTTCGATGATGAATGATTATATTGATTTTGGTAAAATAAGCAAACCCCTATGCAAATTCCCTGTCCAGTGTTGTTCAAAAATAAACATTCAGTTTTCTTGAAATTGGCATTTTTTTATTATTATTCAGTGCATAGAAAGCAGGCATTTCCTTCGCAAATTACCAACGGTAATGTTCTTGAAATCTGCATTAAATCCCCGATCGAAGATAAATTACCTCAGCTCATTTCTAGAGCGAGTGTGACTTTTATATCTTAAATTACATTTTAAAGTAATAAAGTTAAAAGAAAGTAGAAAGATTCAAATGTTAAAAAAAATTAGATATTTTAACAAAAATCTTGAAATGTGAGGGAATTTGAAATATCAGCAAATACTTCATTCTTCAATCACTTGGTAACCTTAACTAGCAATCTGAGTAGAAAGTATGAAAAAGTTAGTACGGCAATGTAATTTCTAGCATCTCCTGTGCTTTAAGTAAACATTAGCTCGAAGACCATCAACCATACCGCCACTGAGCATCTGCCACTGAGATCGTCAACCATTTAACATCTTCCACCTGCTTATACATCTTTGCTGATGATAAACCTCTCCGAAATTTTATTACTATAGCTATTTAAAATTGGTAGTTATAGTATTTCTGACATGCGAACTTCTATAGCTATAATTTGAAATCGTACAAAAATTTTCACCCATCACTTTCCATTCTCTTATAAAATTATGTTGATTATGGTTGTGGATACGTGGAAATTTTAACTGATAAATATAATATCATCTTCCTTTTTACTACTAAGAAAATTAGGCGCATTTAAAAGGTTTGAAGGTAATTATACCTTTAAGTTAAAATTTCTCAAAACTATAATTTTCTTGATGGCGTGCATGATTTCTCTGAAACCACTGGTCAGAATTCCAAGAAATTTGATTATTTATATAAACCTTATATGTATTAAAAAATACTTCATTTATTACGTTTCTCCGATAAAAAGCTTTAGAAATTGCATTCAACTTTGTGTTAAAAAACAGTCGATTTTGCTTTCTCAGATCATAAAATGTTATTAAGAAAATATTATTCGAACTATTCTTAAAGTAGGTTCTTTTAAATGTACATTAATTTTCTAACGCACAAAAAGTAGCTACAAACAATTTGTTAAGCGATAATGCTGCGAGCAAAGCTTATTACAATATTTCGCGAATAAAACTATTTTTTCTATTTAAGTTTAAATATTTTGATATCCGAAACATAATATAAAGGTGGCAAATACAATATAAAGAACATCGAAATATGTCTACAAGATTTTACAATCATAACTTAGTTAAATATGAGACATTCAGCTCTAAAGCCCGTTAAAATTTTTGACATATTTGTTAAAGTTTAGATTAGGTTACGTGAGTGTGGCAAAGCTACAAGGTTATCTGTTTAAGAGTATGAATGCTTTCGTGAAGGACGTTTTGAGAGAAACTAGCTAGTATTCATGTTACACGTGGAACAAACTACGAAAGACAATCACGGAGCCAGCCCGGTCGCCTAGGTTCTAATCCAGTACGAACTATTAATATTCAATGGTCTTAACTACTCTACCACTGGCAAGGCGTGGCAGGTTAAAGCACCTGATCCCTTTAAAAATTTATAATACATAACAATAACGTTTTTTATTGAAGTCAATGAGAAAAGGCTTACTTACAGCAAACTTCAAAAAATTAATGTTCTGTTGTTTAGCTGTCCACATGAAAGCGAAACAAAGCAAACTAAATTTAACTACATTATTATTAAATACCAAAAGAAATCTTAAAAAAATTCAGAACAAATTTTGTTATTTTAAAAAATAAAAAATACCAACAAATCTTAACCATTATCCAAAACCTTGTAAGAAACAAATAAAAAAAATCTTATATTCAAACTATTATGGTAATTACTAAGTACGGAGGAAATCTATATCGTCTTCAAACTGAAAGCAAAATCGTAAAATTGTAGTCCATATTGGAAATTCTTAGAAAATGACATTTGGAAATTTTTCCTATCGATTCTCAACAACATTTGGCACTTATTCGTGGTTAGCAACAAAGCTTTCTCGAAAGATAGCAACTAATGGGAAAATGCCAGAAGATTTATAGGAAAATTGAATTCTTTTACCCTTCTGGCGTTAAAAAGAGAATCCACAAATCGTAGTTTGTTCGCTATTTTTTTTTACTTTCCAGCTCAAATAATGGTATCCATACCTATGCTCCCAATTAGACATTAATTATTTACTTATTTTGTTTGGGTCTCATCCAGACTCATTTTCCCTCTGACAAAGTCCGATAAATTAAAGTACTCTTTCATTTCCATTAATAAAGCAATTGCGTAGCATTTAAAGAAAAGATTATCCGTTGTTGTCTCGAATGCTATCGTGTTTTTTAAAAGAATACCTGCTTTCATCACAGTTCAAAGTAAGGAAACTTTGATAAATCCTAATAGATAAAGAATATTTATCTTTGGATATGCAATCCGGAAAGTTTTAAGGAACCATATCTCCGAAAACTTACATTTAAGAAATGTATTACAATATATCTGATGTAGTAAGCTAATAATTTTGTGTACTTTTATTATTAAAATAGAAATTAATGAATACACATTTTGATATTTCAAAATATAAGTTAGTTATTATGTACTATTAATTTAGTAAAACCTCCTTCAGTGTTCAACTTAATACTGAAGACTAACTACATTAAAACACTGAAATTATTTTATTTCGGGGTAATTTTAAATGCACATTACTTAAATAATTTCTCTGTTAATCACATAATAGAACTTTTGATAGAAATAAATTAGATTACACTATATTCTCAGAGAGCTTTCGAAACCTAATTAGAACAGAAACACATCAATACAGAATTTTAAATTAGGCTAAAAAAGAACTTCATGTCAGCTGGGTTTCCAGCTGGAACTGTAACAATTCATAAAGTGAAGCTGGCCTAGGAGGCATCATGGATATTATGAGATTTTTTTTAAATTAGTAATATGTTTAAAGGCCTGTCATTTGGAAACATTATTCGTAAAGTCACTGAAAAACTACCTGAATGACAGGCTACTGCCAATGTCATAAATAAGTTATTTATTGTGTTTAATATATGTGAAGACCTTTTTGGCGCTATCAATAATGTAAATAATGACTAATTGCATAAATACTTGTTTACGCATATTCACATGGAATGAGAATGGATTCTCTTGGAAGATTTATGAACTCCGAGACTTTGTAAATAAGCACGATCCCGACATTTTCTACCTACAAAAACACTAACTTAGCCCTTCTACTCCTATTTATGTGCAGAATTATGCAGTTCACCGTTACAACAGACCAGCCACTGTCCAAAGCCCTGGAGGAGGGAGCATTGCACTTCTCATTAAACGCTGCATTCCTCGTCACCCTGTTCCAAATCCACAGCTTTCAGCCATCGAGGCCTCAGCTATTTCACTCACTACAAGCGCTCCCACAACATGCATTTTTGTCTCCAAATACATTCTACCAGCACGAAACCCTCAGCTCGTCCACATGAACCTGCAGGTTCTGGTCTCACTTGGAACAAATGTTATTATTAGTGGAGACCTTAACCCTAGACACCGTGCATGGAACTGCTACTATTCAAACGACATATACCATTACCGACGCGTAGTATTCAAGTTGGCCAACTCGGCGAACCTGCGCATAGCAGCTCCAAAAACCCCAACACGGTATACTGCCTGTTCTACCGGAATCATTGATTTCTTCCTGCTCAGAAACACCAGCGTTCCGCTGGATGTTTCTGTGCTGGATGAACTCTCCTCTGACCATAATCCGGTCAGGATGATTCTGAACAGCAGCAGTTATGCCCCACCAGACACAACAGTCTTTATTACTGATTGGCGTAACTTCGCCAAAACTCTAAACAACATGCAGTACACGCTACCCACAGTACATACCAGGTATGACTTTGATAGTTTAGTTCGAACTTTCACCTGAGATGTTATCAAAACCCAGTCTGAGGCTCAAAACGAAGTCCCACAGGGACGTATGTACAGAAACAATGAACTGCAGCAGCTAATTCAGCGTCGCAATGCAACAAGAAGGCAATTCTAGAGGTCCCGCAATCGTGAGGACAAGCAACGATTCAACCAACTCTGCAACGAGGTCAAATCTCTTTTAAATGCACAGCTGGACCAAGTACCTCTGAAACCTCTCCACAGATGATAACTCACTGCGGAAATCTACTAAGAGGTATACGAAATTCCACAATAACATTGTTCCCTTAAAGGCCCTCAACGGATCCACTACACGGAAATTGAGAGACAAGAACTCTTAGCTCAACATTTGGAATCTCATTTTCGCACCAACAACATTCATGACACTGCCACAGAAGACACTGTTCACCAGTTTCACTCCACATTCTCAACAAGCCCACGCACGGAGAACTTCATTCCTGCCTTACCTTCAGAAGTCCATGCTATTATCAATAAGCTCAAGCGACAGAAAAGCTCAGTACTGTATGCTATTACCAACTGTATGTTTAAGAGGTTTCCACTCAAGACTATCTTCATTCTCACGAAAATTAGCAACATCAGTCTTGACTGACAGTACTTCCCGCAGTCCTGGAAAACTGCTAAAATAGTACCCATTCGGTATCCTGGCAAGCCTGCAGCTAAACCAGAGTCATATAGACGCATCAGTCTGCTATCTTCACGCATCAGTCTGCTATGTTCACGCATCAGTCTGCTATCAGTCTGCTTCCGTCAATAAGATTTTTGAAGCTATACTTCTGAGACGTATCAATAACTATCTGGATACAAACAATATCATTATCCCTCATCAATTTGGTTTCCGGAAACATCTCTCTACGACGAACCAGCTCTACAGGATGATCGAGACCACTTCGGAAGGCATGGCTGCAAGAAAAGTTACAGGTGGACTGATCATTAATATAACTAAGGCTTTTGATAGAGTCTGGCTGTATGCCCTCACATACAAATTACATGTTCTGGGTTTCCCAGAACATGTAATCAGGCTATATCATAAACATTACTAATTCCTACCTAACAGGTACACACTTTGTCGTTCACGTATCAGGAACAAACTCTACTTCGCACACTATCCTTACAGGCGTCCGGCAGGGATCCTTGTTAGGACCTACATATTTTAATATCTACGTGAATGACATTCCCACGACACAACACTAGCTGTGTATGCAGACGATACAGCGATCCTTGCACAAAGTGCATTCATTGGTCCAGTTGTCCAACGACTACAAAATTACATACTGGAGATTTGGCTAAAGCGATAGGAAAATCTTAGTAAACGTGGAGAAAACCATAGCAGTCCTGTTCACCAGAAAGACCAAAATTAGAAAGAACCTGCACTTCTACAATATCAACATTCCATGGGACAAGCAAGTCCTTTATCTTGGGGTGATCCTCAAAAATACTCATACATGGTCCCCACACATGATCCATATTATCCAGAAGTTCCGAGTTCGTAAAGCACAACTCTATCCCTTAATTGCTCGGAACACTGTATTATCTATAGACAATAAGTTACTTATTTACAAGTCCATTCTCAGACCATTATTTTGCTATGTAAGTCCATTTTGAGCCCATACTAGAAAAACAAACTGACAGAAACTTCAGGTCTGTCAAAATAGTGTACTTAGACAGATCATTGTTACTGAATGGTACATAAGAAACAATAGAATCCATGAGGAACTTGACATGGAGTTGCTCAGGACCCATTATTATAAACTTGCTGAAAATTTTCATAACAGTCAGCAACTTATCGACAACTCCAGTATAAAAATTTGTAACTATAATTATAATGATTTAAACAATATGGACAGGCCTCTGGCCCAGGTATTTACCTGGATTATGTAAACCTCACCTTCATACCTCTAGTTGCTATGTACCATCATTTTACTGTATCCCTGCATTATATGTCTGTATCTGTGTATGTATATACGTATGTAAAGTTAATTATCATTTTCTGTCATGCATTTGTTTTGTGTAATCTTTTCATGTTACTTATTAATATGGATATTATAATATATATATATATATATATATATATATCCTTAATTGATAGGTTAATCATATATCAATTTTCGAAGCTACTAACTTATTCTACAAGGGGTAGAACTTAGGCTCAGGTACCCTGGTGTACCAAACACCGTTCCACAGGGTAAATGTCAGCTGCATTTTGAATAAAACTGTATCGATTTCCCTCGTGCGCAGAGATAGAATTTTATCGATAGAATCGATAATATTCCCATCGATTATAGATAAAATCGGTAATTCGTTTAGTTTCCTATCTTTCTCGAAAGTTTCTCTGTCAAGCATGATCAGGCTCAGGACCTCTTCTTCGGGAACAAAACATTTGAGTAAAAACATTTTTGCTTCTGAAAATGTATTTACTTCTGCAGTAAAGGCACCTCTATCCGATCATCCTCGGAAATGGTACATTCAAAATCTACGCCAAGCTAAGATTGCTTTTATGCTCAGTTTTAAAAACTTTCGAAATATGTTCCCGTTGTGTGCAGTATCTTCGTGCTTTGTATCATAGTCGTTAATCAAATTTTCCTGAAATTCGCTCAGAATCTATTTGTTTAGCATTTATTCTATGGTTTCGAATTATAAGACAGCAGATTTTTTTGGTAGTACTTTATCTTAAAAATTAATTTTCATTTACATTTTTATCGGCATATTAATTAATTTACATTAGTTACTTTACTTACATAATTATATTATTTATAAGAAAAGCTAGAAAATCAATCACTGTTAAGAGAACTCGCAAAATTTACTGATTTTTATTGTACTCTTCTAATGTTACAAAATCTTCTCGATGATTTCTTTAAACTTAATTAAGGTTTGATTTATAGAGACTTCGGCTGACAGACCCTGGGTTAATAAAGGCTCTGTTGTACATTAAAACCTCGGATAATAAACGTCTCACTTCCTGAACAATTCGGTTCATGAACAAACTATCTGAAAGAAAATTGTCTCGTATAACGAACGGTGTCTGTTACGAACATTCACATAAGCGGTGTATGATTTCCAAAGGTATTATGAGGTAATCTTTGCCCATAATTAACACACTTTCTGAAAATATCGTTTAATATTTTCTGTTGTTTAATTCGCAATAATAAAGCGATTGTGAGACTTACAGGAACATAAATTCAGCTTGAAAGACATTATGGCCAGACGGGATTACCCGCAGAGATTTTGAAACTTAAGACTTAACAATGAACAGTTTTTTTGTTGTTGTTGTTTTGTTTCCTGTGATAATGAGTCTTTGGGCAAAATATGGGCAGGAAAATTAACAAAGAAAGAATAGAAACGTTACTGAAAAAGACCAAAAAACAATGAGCTCAATAAAATAGAACTCCAGTAACTTCAGAAGCAACAGCGAAAGATGATTTCAGTTGAAAAGCCTTCAGGAGAATGGGAAGAACGAAAAATTATCTTAGTTCTCAAATATAAAAATTGGTAAAATACGCTGAACTGAAAAAACTGGGTAGATGCGATAAGCTTCATCAGGGTAATAGCATAACGATATTAAACCTAGGCAACAACAAATTGCTCAGAACGAACTTGACTCGTCAATTCCACTTACTCCTCTTCGTAGATACAGTAAAATGAAATTGATTAACGTTTTTGTTTATTTATTTAATATCATATTTGTTTTTTTGTTTTATATTTAATGGGTACGCTCATCTATGTCTGATTAGGATTTGGGGTCATGAATTTGTGCACAAAATACAGTTATGAAGTCTAAATAAGCAAACATCTATTATCCAAGACCGAATTAATTTATTTTATACTAATTTCTATGGGGATTCTATTGGCGAACGGTCTTCAGGAAGGAAATGAATTCGTGAATCGGGGTTTCACTGTACTTTGATTTTAAATTGATTGTTAAGCTGCATTTCTATATAACAACTCAAACTGTTTATAAATATTTTTTCTCCCTCTTTTAGGAACTACAGTTGAGCAAGTGAAGTTGAGCGTCCAGATGACTCCATCAAGGGAACAGACTACTGAAACTGACAAGGATAGTCTGGCTTCTCTGTGATGATCAAAGTTCTAACTAAATATAAACAAGTTCGTTTCTAACTTTTTGTGCGTTATACAAACTACTAATAAATCACGTTTTCTGCCAAGATATATTACTTCTAAATAGAAACATTCAAGATTTACGCACCCAGTTTTGTCTTAGAATGTACATACTGTACTTAACTTAATGAAAAATATTGTCTTCAAACTTTGCGTACTGTCACATGGCGTCAAAAAATGTTGTGCAATGATTCAAAAACAATTGCATGAAAAGCATATTATAGTACAGCACATTTGAAAGCTAAAATTTTTTAATGTAATACAAAGTGTAAGACAGCAAGGATGCTTTGAAAAAATGACTTGTAAATATCAATTTTATGGCAAGGAAATGAATTGTGAATTTTACGATACTGTAAATAGCATCAGAATGTTGTAACTGTGCTTCACAGTTTTGAAATTTTAAAGTGACTTCCTTAATCAAAAGTGTTATTTTACTACAATTGAAAAATAAGGTAAAACTGCCACTGCAGAGGCCAAGCATATCATTTAGACTTTCTTAAAGCAGCCACTGAAATCTTCATAAAAGTTGTGCAACAAGTTGAGCAAAGAGCGAACAAAAAAAGTTTTGTAAAATATAATCAAGAATGTGTTCTAACTCTAATTTCGATATAATTCTCGGGCTTCCCTAACCAACAAAGACCGTTAACGTTGTATTTTGTGTTGTCACTGTTTCAAAACGTAGCTTAGTTTCCAAGTTCGAACAATACGAGTACGTATACATAAGCATAACAAAGTTCTGTGTCGACGTATCTAGGGAAATAGGCCACTTGACGAAACAACACAATGAAGTTTCTCAAGTGTTTAGTTTTCCCGACTATCAAGCCCAATGTCATAGATTTATGTCTCTAGGCATGTATGTTTATTGTCATGTATTAAGTGAGAACTGATGGTAGTGTAGGTGCATACAACGTGTTGCATGTTTAGCTGTTCGTTTATGTTTCAATGGCAATAATGTTATAAATGCTTGAGAGAAACAGTATTTAGGTGTGCACAAAATAATTCTTCCACATTACCACTTAACTAATAGATTTCACTTAAATATTAATTTGCTAAGCAGAAAAGCTTTCTTAAGCAGAAAAGTAATGTTTAAGAAGTAATTGATTAAAAGCACAAAATGATACTAGTTCGTAATCATCCTGCTGTGGAACTATATTTCATCATATCATTTCTTTAAACGAACCAAAAGCACGTTAATTAATTGATTATTTTAATATGATTTTCATAGCGTTTAGCCAATAGTCACATTTCGTCTTTAAATATATATAATTTTAATTAATAGTAGAATTATAAAAAACTTGCTTTCTTT
>KK120875.1:97771-145904 GCA_000611955.2 Stegodyphus mimosarum
GAATCTCCTAAATAAACACATACCCAAACTGAAATTAAAAACATGATAATTTGATTAGTTAGGGAAATAGTTAGGGAAATCCTTCTCTTTTAGTTTCATTTTGTTAATTCTAAGGTAGTACCAATGCAGAAAACCTTCTTAAAGATTACGCTTTTCCACCTCCGAGGCAACATGTTAATGAAGAAAATGTGATATTACAGTGCACAAACGTGCTATAATACCGAAATAGAGAGATTTTGGTCAAGAATCGTATGCAAAATATATTATCATTAAAATTTGTCAAGATGAAAGTCAAACTAAATTTCATGTTAAATTACTTTGTAAGGTTGAAATACAAAAATTTGTTTAAAAAATGGCCCTAGTACTTCGTTAGAAAGAACAGGACCAAAGTTTGTGGCCAAATGGCAGAATGTTATGGAGTCCCTCTTTCGGAAGATCAACTGAGTGAGATCTCTGAAGACTTAATGGACTTTCGATTGTCTTGGAATTTATACAGAGACTCGACAAAAGGTGTAAAAAGACCCTTTTATAATTTTTTATAAATTAACAGAAGGCATAGTTTGTGCTTATAGAATCAGCCAGCATTATGACGTATATCAAAAGTGACGAATTTAACTTAATTAAGAATACTGTTCTTAGCCAAAAGGTTACACAGGGAGAAAACGTGCAAGTTGGCACAGACCTAAATATCTGCGGGACAAGTCTAATGGGGAGAATAATGCTACGCCGCAGATAAAGTGCTTTGAAAAGAATCCGCTTGGCCTTGAGCAGGCGGAACACATTCGAATTCTTCCATCTAAAATCTTCCTCCAAATACTATCTTTTTCTACCTCGTTTGAATACGTGCGAACTAGAAATTGGCATTCTGGTAGGGTAACGGGAAGCGAGGAAGACAATAAAGATGATTAACGTAAAATAACTAATTCGTGTAAATAAATTAAATACTCTATAAAATCAACCTTACTAACGCCTCTTGTAGTGAGACTACAACTGCGTGTGCCACAACGCAGATTTTAGTATGTCCAAGCTACATACGCACTAATAAAAGCAGTTTTTTTTTCTACAGTTTGATCTGCATGTATTTATGATACGTTGCATTCATATCGTTTAGTTTTCATTACACTATAATTCTCTCATATGGGCCGACGATAGCTGTCATTTTAAATCGGTTTTATCTCTTTCTCTTTTAAAGAAGACTCAAAATTTGTTAAAAATAAATGTATGGAAATTTTCGAAACCATTTCTTCTTCTTCAAAAAAAAATGTTTTTTATAAACGCAATGTAGAAGACAGAAGCAAATGAAACGGAAGCCGTACCTTATCGGTCTTCCGTTTACATGAGCGGAAGTTAAACATATTTTGTACAGTGCATCTGCATGACAATGCACTTGACTTGTAGATGAAAAATAAAACACAAGGCGTTATATTATCTGAGTATGTAATGATTTTGATGGAGGTATTGCATTCCGCCAAATGTTTATCACATGGCCATGTGCGCAATTGATATTTTAATACAATATTATAGTTAGCTGATTTCAAAGTATATCTTTAATATAAGTGGTCAGTCATAAAAGGTAAGTTCTGTCCGTTCAATTTCTTATAGATTTAAATTGCTTAAAATAACCAAAATGCCTTTAATTTTATTTGTTTGCTTGAATTGTTTTTGCTTATTTTAAAATAGCTTTTATGTTCTTACTTGAAAAATAAAACGCTGGTTTTTTATGTTGAGAAGTATTAAAATTAATTTATAAATGCTATTTAAAAATATTTATTTTGATTAAACATTTCTCAAAGTAAAATGAAGTAAAAAATGAAGACCAATTCGCTTAGTACAGTTCATTTCTGTTTAAAATTATCAAAAAGTTAAAAATGTAACATTTGTGATATTCAAGAGGATCAAGAAATAACTACGTTTTCTACCAAAGAAGCATTTAAAATATTTCATAACAAAATTTATGACTTGTAATAACACTTTTACCTGGACATCACCTGCAAAAAAAATTTCAGATTTTCTCAGTTTAAAATCTTTACGACTTACTATGTTTTAGCTGCCTTGCAAAACAAAATTAAACAGTTAAATCTGACGGAGTTTTATTACTTTCCTAAATTTCATTAAAGTCATAAATTATAAAGCCAAAGCATAATGACGCCAATTTATGGAGCTACTAAAATGTTTATTAAAAAGGAAAACTATTTTAGTACTTAATTAAGCTATAAATGTGTGTTGTAGCGCTTAATAAAGACGTCACGTTTAGCTGAAATATGTTAGTGTATAGTTACATTAGACTCCACATTTTTAGTCTATTTAAATTGTGTTAAGCTGCAAAGCAAAGTCACGAATAATAAAAGCGTGGGTGTCCGGATAATAAAATCTAATAACCGAATTTCACAGCTAAAAATATCTTTATAAATTTATCAAGCGCGTTTAACGCTTTTATTAATTCTGATATAAAGTTGTAGAGGAATTTTGTAAAGAAAACTATTTAACCTCTTGTTCCTATTAATTTATGCGATAAATTACTTTTATCCTTTTAGTTCCTCAATTATTTTATAAATTTTAAATAAAAAGCTTACTTTATAAATTTTTAATTCACAATATCGACTTCCATAACTGTGATGTTTATCAGAAACTCGAAGCTTACAAAGTCATCACATACCTCGTTTAAGGATGTGAGACGCTGAAAACAGATGTAAACAACAGCTCTAAAAACAGGTATAAACCGGTGAGGCTCCTCCTGTTGGCAATTAAGCCCTGTTAATTGCTTAATGGCTCCTTTTCACTTAAAATACTTAGAAGTCCTCCCGTATTGCATTCGTGGTGTCAAAGAATGACATTAATTGCTCCTTGCTTCAGAGCCTCCCTGATAAACTTCCAATGAACGCCAAACTGCTTAATAAAGTTAAAACATGTTTGCCTCTGGTACAATTCTTAAATTAAAACGAAAGTGGTTGATATGAGCTTTCGCAATCATGTGCCAGGCTTTGGAGGTAATTGTCACTTAAGCCTTCAGCCAATCTTTGGAGGAATTCAGATAATTAAATTAAGCCGGTTGGCAACAAACTCTTTCGTTATTAAGATGTCGGAAGATTTTCAATGAGCGTTTAAATTAAATAATGTATCTTTAGAACAGACAATAATGGGAAATTTGTGGAAATTGGTCTGCAAAGAAGCGTTTTTTAATTTTGCTGGACTTTTATGGAATCCTTGAAATAATATATACATCGTAAGAGCACAAAAATATTATTTTATATCATTATTAATATTTTTGTTTCTCTTTGACTAAAATCATAATATAATCATAATACATAATTTATAAAAACTTGTTTAAAACGAATACCTTAAATTTACTCAAATTTATCGGCGACCTAAAAAAAATTAAATTAAGCTGCCTATTTAAAAACCCTTAGGCAGTTCTCCTTCAATAATAGTTAACTCCATCTTCTTTAAAAACATCAATAACCAATTTCGTATGTAACATACGTAACTAAATCAAAAATATGTAATTACTACTTCAATTACTTTTCTTTCATTGAACAATAATGAAAAATACCAAAGTTAAACCAAATTACACTACTGTAACTAATAAAATTTCACAATAAATAAATTAACGTAATTAATAGAATTTACTAAATCAAGTTAAACTAATAAAATTATGACTAGAAATTTAAACACAAAATTCACTCAGAAACACATATTTCACAAACGCATGGCGGAATTAGATAATTGTTTTAAAAATCTATATTTCACAATATTTGTTGTCAAATCGATATTATTCTTACCATTGTTGTCAAATCAATTTATGTTATTTGTACAGTACAAATGCGAATTATTTGTCAGTTTACTATTTAAGGAAATTTGAATTGGCAGCAGTATATTTTAGATTTAATTTTGGCAAAAAAAAAATTATTTTCGAAATTGTTTTAATGATTAAATAAGAGTACATAAACGAAGGTTTTCAAAAGCCTTCTATTATTATGAAAACGATATTGTAAATAATAAATTAATTTATGTTGAATCAGTATCTCTTATTATTGTTAAGAAGTTTAATATCGTCAGCAACATTTTTGTTAGTATAGAGCGGTTACTATCCACGAACCTTTATCAGCTTAGAACTCCATGAATAGCAATTTAAGCCAATGGCGGTTTTTGCGATTTTTAACAGATAGCGAAGCGGACGTTAGCTTAATACCTACTACTCACTCTGAAAAAGAGACCCAACAGCGATATTAAGCTATAAGGTTGTAGCAGGCAAATATAAAAGAGATTCCGACCAACGATGTTAAAATTTTTGAATTTGAAGGATTCCGACGTGTTTTCAATAGCCGTTTTTTGTAACAAACGTTTCTAGACGCATAATTAGGTATTGAATTCCAAAATCATTTTAACCTGTTCATAGACATTAAACTTGATTGAAAACTTGATTGTTAGCGTAACTTATGTATTCTATATGAAGTTATTTCAGTTTTTGAATAAAAATAATGTAAATGTCGTGAAGTCAAACATTATACCACAACAAAAGGGCTACTAGTTTATTCAGAGGCCTGACAATCAGACTTCAAACAGAAAACACACTGTCCAACAAAAACAAGAATTCAAATTTTTGTTAGATAATAGTACAATTAGACCACCCAATTCGCAATGAGTTAGTCAGCTTCCTACTATCAAAATTAATATGGTACAATTTGCCCATGTGATGACTACAAAAGATTGGATGTTCAAACAGATTCTAATTGTTGACTTATTCCAGTAGATAATTTTCACACATCTTACAAAACGCAAAATATTTTTTCAAAGCTTGATCTGTACAAAACATACTGCCAGATACCCATCACCGAAGTGAAAAAACCCAAAACTGCAATCATAATAACTTTCGAGTTCAATGCTATAAGTTTGGTTTTCGTAATGCCCCATCCAATATTTCAACGAGTTATATAGGAAAATTTTAGACGACTGAATTTTGAGCTCTTTCTTGTTAAAGCGGCCATTTCGATCAGTCGGAAAATTAGTTAATTGGTGGTTTTGTCTACGAAATTGTCCACCTGATACTGATTCAATATTTTTCTTCTTCTAAAATGTCTACCATTGCTAATTTATAATCAATTGGAAAAAAAGTATTCATTTGTTTCTGGTATTCACACTATGTGATATATTTGATTTTTACGCTCAGTTTAGAACACGTGGATTTTGCCTCTAAAATGTTAAACATTCTTAACTCACCATCGAGTGGGAAATAAACAGTATTTTTTTGATGCTATCGTTTATTCTTTCGCAGTCATCGCTATATCTTTCCCTTTAAAATATCGAGCATATTCAACTGAAAAAGAAGCAGTGGTTTTTATTCTTAAAGAGCACAGACTTTTGCATACTAAGCGTAAGGACAAAAATGGTCATCGGTTTATTGGGAGATAAAAGCATTTAGAGATGCAAGTGGAAAAGTGCAAGGAGAAAATCTTCATGCCAATAATTTGTTTCGTGGTTTCAAGACTTCTCTTTTTACTGTTTTTCACTACATATATTTTTGGGCCAAAGAGCAGACATCCATCAGATGATACAACAGACGTTTAAATATGAGTGAAAATCAGAAAATACCAATATTTCATTCTGTAATAACAGCAGTTGCCGAATTGTGGCCTTCACAAAGACAAATAAATGTTTTTTTTTCCGCCATACATTCTTCCGGCTTTTCATTTTCTGAAAGTTGCTACATTGTTTTTCTAGTTTTCGGTAAAATAATTTGAAATATCATCAGATTTTCCCAAAGAGCTTGTGGTTGCCACTTAAACAAGAAGTACCAAATTTTATGTTCCCTTAACCTCAGGAAATGTTACTAGCTTCTTCATCAGAAAATGAAACTAGATTAGGCTTAAAAATGTTTTTTAAAAGATTACAGTGTGTGTATAAACATATTCAAATTAGTTCCTTCTGTACAAAATTTAGAATTCTTGGAGTGATTAATTTCATTGCATGGTTCCCTTCCACAGAAAGTCCAAACTTTATGAACTCTTAAAAACTGCTCATGACCTCTTCCCGTTCCTTGTTTCTACAAATTTTTATCGCAGATGCATTAAAATTTGTTACTCATCCATCTTGAGTATCTAAAAGGTGATAAAAAAAAAGATAACAGAAAAAAGAACTAACCTTAGGAAGAGTAAATAAGATTTAGTAAGTACTACTATTATTAATAACAAATCCGCAACTACCTTTACATGGATACATGAAAAATAATTGTGCCATTGGATCTGTCTAGCAGCAATTAGAAAGTGGCACGTGGATTGTCTAGTTTATTTAATTACTGCAAAGCACATGGAGCTGCCTGCCTAAGGGGAGAGAAGCCTTCGTGGAGAACTTTCTAAGGAAAGCTGTCTTGTATACACGTTACAAATGGAGAAAACTATGAAAACGCTCATGCAGCCAGCCCGTTCGCCGGAACTCGAGCCTCGGACTGAAATACCAGTATTCGGCGACTTTACCGCTCTGCCGCTTGTGGTCCCAGTAGCATGAGGAAATCTATTAATTTTTTTCTTTTTTTCGAAAAATTAAATGATACACAGAAAGTATACCGTACTTATTACAGAGGACTGTTGCATGTAATATATCGTTCTATGAAGCACTTTAAACACATCCTCCTTCCTCCTACTTGTGAAACGGTGTTTGCTACATCAGGATACCTGAGCCTAGGCACTACCCCTTGTAGAATAAGTTAGTAGCTTTGAAAATTGATATATGATTAACCTATCAATTAAGGATATATATTTTTTTAATATTAACAATTAAAGGTTAAATTTGATATGCTCAATTGCAAATTAAAAATTAACAGATATGATCAAAAGATGAACTAGGAAGTTGATGAGCTGTTAATTAGATTAGGCTCAGAGGCTGTCAAGCTGGTGAAATGGGACATCACATGGTAAGATACTGCAAATACTAGTAGCCCGAATCCATATTAATAATTAATAGGAAAAGATTACACAAAATGCATGATAGAAAATGATAATTAACTTTACATACATACTTACACAGATACAGGCATATAATGCAGAGATACAGTAAAATAATAGTACATAGCAACTAGAGGTATGAAGGAAATAGGTAAGGTTTACATAGTCCAGGTATTTAGCTGGGCCAGGGGCCTGTCCATATTGTTTGAATCATTATAATCATAGTTACAAATTTTTATACTGGAGTTGTTGATAAGTTGCTGCCTGCTATGAAAATTTTTAGCAAGTTTATAGTAACGGGTCCTGAGCAACACCATGTCAAATTCTTCGTGAATTCTATTGTTTCTTATGTATCCTTCAGTATTAATGATCTGTCTAAGTACACTATTTTGACAGACCTGAAATTTCTGTCTGTGTGTGGGGACCATGTAAGAGTCAAACTGAGGATCACCCCAAGATAAAGGACTTCCTTGGCCCATGGAATGTTGGTGTTGTAGAAATGCAGGTTCTTTCTAATTTTGGTTTTTCTGGTGAACAGGACTCTCCACGTTTACTAAGATTTTTCATTCGTTTTAGCCAAATCTCCAGTGGGTGTATGTAATTTTGTAGTCGTTGGATAACTGGAACAATGAATGCACTTTGCGCAAGGATCGCTGCATCGTCGGCATACATAGCTAGTGTTGTGTCGTGTGGGGTGGGAATGTCATTTACGTAGATATTAAAATATGTAGGTCCGAGCAAGGATCCCAGCGGGACGTCTGCAAGGATAGGGTATGAGGTAAAGTTTGTTCCTGATACGGGAATGACAAAGTGTCTACCTGTTAGGTAGGAATTAGTAATGTTTGTGATGTAGTCTGGGAAACCCAGAACATGTAATTTGTATGTGAAGGCATCCAGCCAGACTCTATCAAAAGCCTTAACTATATCAATTAACAGTCCACCTGTAACTTTTCTTGCAGCCATGCCTTCCGAAATGTTTTCGATCACCCTGTAGAGCTGGTTTGTCGTAGAGAGATGTTTCCGGAAACCAAATTGATGAGCGATGATGATATTGTTTGTATCCAGATGATTATTGATACTTCTCAGAAGTATAGCTTCAAAACTCTTGCTGACGGAAGATAGCAGACTGATGAGTCTATATGACTCTGGTTTAGCTGCAGGTTTGCTAGGCTTCAGAATGGATACTATTTTAGCACTTGTTGCTCTTTTCTTCGGCGTTCATCATTCTGTAATTTCCCGTTTATGGAAACAATTCCAAACCACACAGGCAGTTGTCCGAAGGCCCGTAGTCGGTCTCCCAAGGGTTACAACACCCGCGGAAGATCGAGATATTGCTATTGTATTCAAGCGGAATCTCAGAGCAACTTCTAACGTGTGACATCTATGGTTACAGCGTAAACTAATAAAGCGATATCTGCAGCTACTGTACCCCGAAGATTACATGTGAGTGGACTGTACGCCCGGGTACCTCGAGTTTGTGTTCCTCTATCCTTCCAATCAAGAGGTGCACGATTACAGTGGCGCCGGGAACATGTGAATAGGAATGTCTCTGACTGGGGCAATGTCGTGTTTAATAATGAGCTAAGATTTGCTCTGGAGCCAGATGACAAGCATATAAGGATATGGAGTGAACAACGAACACGCAATCAGTCCCAAAACATCACCTAACATCCCGCATTCCGAGGCGGAAGCATTATGGTGTGGTCAAGGATTTCATTAGGATACCACACCGACCTGCACATCTTTAAACGGGGTTCTTTGACGGCTGTCCGGTATCGAGATGTAGTCCTAGAAACCGTTGTGAGATTGTACGCTGCAGCAGTTGGCCCTACTTTTGTTTTAATGGACGATAACACACGTCTCCATAGAGCTGACATCGTCGATGACTACCTGGAGAGTAAAGGGATTGCGCGTATGGCGTAGCCAGGATATTCGCCCGACCTTAATCCCATTGAAAATCTTTGGGATGCTCTCGGCCGTGCTGTATCTTCACGTTTCCCACCTCCAGCCTCTCTTATTGAGCTGGAAGGTGCTCTACAAGAAGAATGGCGATTGCTTAATTCTGCAGTGGTTGACCACCTAATTGCAAGCATAGTCACAAGGTGTAAACTTTGTACACAGGTGAGGGGGGATCACATACCCTATTAATGCCCTTTTTTTCATTTTATGCTGTTTATTTTCACTTTATACATAATTCTGCTTAAGTCTCCAGTATGTCATTATCTGATAACTTACAAAAATTTAATATTGTTTTCATTTCTGTATATAATTATTGATTTTGTTTTATGCATAAATATATATGCTACTTTTCTGCCGAATTTTGTGTCAATCAAAGCAGTGGTTGTTGATTTTTTTGAATTTTACATCTTCGTGCTTAACTTTTGGAAGTGAGTGCAGATTTGTGCACATCTCGTTATCATCACTGATCACTTATCAAACATACAAAAATGATACATGGCGCAGTTGGCAGGATATATTAGAAAAGAAAATCTTTTTTTAAAAGAACCGTGCAGCGTCATTTTTGAATAACCGTAAAGATATTCTAAACTAAAACACGATGTTGTTTACAGTGAAATCGAAACTTCCGTAGCTGGTAAGTTCGTTGTTTATTTTTATTTGAAGTGGCTAAAAATACATATATATAAACTATTTACAGTTTTAAATTAAATATGGATGGATTAAAGCCACCAAGTAATCTAAATTTCGAAGGTAGTTTAAGCGAAAATTGGAAGAAGTGGAAACAAAAATTCCAGATTTACATGTTAGCGTCTGGAGATATTACTAAATCACCTAAAATTAAAGTAGCTATTTTATGGCATATTATTGGTGAAGAAGCACTTGAAAAGTTTAATACTTTTAATTTAGGGGAAGAAGATAAGAAGGATGCTGACAAAGTAATTGAAGCTTTCGAAAATTATTGCATACCGAAAGCAAACGAAAGTGTTGATAGACATATATTTTTCTGTCAAACACAACATGTAGGTGAATCATTTGATGATTTTTTGACAGATTTAAAGAAATTAAGTAGGAATTGTGGATTTTCAGAATTAAAAGTTAGTTTAATAAGAGATAGAATAGTAAGTGGAATTCTAAATAAAAATCTTAAAGATAGATTATTAAGGGAAGATCAGTTAACATTGGAGAAATGTATTAAAATGTGTAAAGCTTCTCAATTAGCAGATTTTCAGCTGAAAACTTTAACTGAAGAAAGTAAAATTGAAGTAATCAAACAGAATAAAATTCCACCTTTAGAGGAAAAACGTCTGCCTCGTAAGAAAAAATATCATGTAAAACAAAAGCAACAAAGTACTAAATCATCTTCAAACTATCAAGGAAATACGTACAATAATCCAAAACCATGTAGAAAATGTGGAACTTTTCACAAATTATACAATTGTCCTGCTTATAATAAGATTTGCATGTACTGTAAAAAGAAAAATCACTTTTCTAAAATGTGCACTTATAAAAATGTTAATGTTGTACAGAATAATTTAGAGCATGATTTGCATAATAATAGTAATGAATATATTTTAGGGTCAGTAGAAGATAAAAATATATTTTCTAAAAGTAGAACAAACTGGTTTAAAAGACTAAACGTAAACATATCTAAATATTTATTTTAAGTTGGATACTGGTGCTCAGTGTAATATGTTACCATTGCCTAAATTTAAGCAATTAAATGTAAGAGATAAATGTTCAACTAAATCAAAAGTCACTTTAAATAATTACAATGGTACTGCAATTGATGTAGTCGGAAAATGTAAATTATTGTGTGAAACATCGAAAGGGGACAAGGATGAAGTAGAATTTCAAGTAGTAGCATGTGATAAAACTGTTCCAGCTATTTTAGGTTTACCTCCATTGCAAAAATTAAACTTAGTACAAAGGATTTATACAGTAAATCCTGATTCTAATGAAAAGTTACCATAATCTTTTAAAGGATATCAAGATTTATTTAAAGGAACTGGGAATTTAACTGGATATATTTATCACATTAAATTAAAACCAGGAGCTGTTGGTAAAATTGAGCCCTGTAGGAAAATTCCACTTAGCTTATTAAATCCATTAAAAAAGGAATTGGGAAGAATGGAAAAAGATGGTATTATATAGAAAGTTAATCAGCCTACAGAATTCGTGAATTTATTAGTTATAATAAGAAAGAAAGGATGGTAATTTAATAGTATGTTTAGATTCTCAGCATTTTAATCAAAATATACTGAGAGAACATTATTACATACTAACCTTTGAAGAAATTTCATCTCAAATGACAAATGCAAAGGTGTTTAGTATTTTAGATGCAAACAAAGCCTTTTGGCAAATTAAACTGTCAGATTCATGTTGTGAATTTACTACATTTTAATACTCCGTTTTGTAGATATTGTTTTTAAGGTTGCCATATGGACTGAGTTCATCAGTAGAAGTTTTTCTGAAATTTTTAGTGATTTAGAATGAGTTCAAATATATATAGATTATTTATTAGTTTGGGGAAAAGATAAAATAGAACATGATTTAAGATTAAAGAAGTTGTTGGACAGAGCCAGAGAAAGAATGTTAAATTTAATTTAAATAAATGTAAATTTGGGCTGAATGAAGTAAACTATATGGGACATATATTTTCTAAAGATGGTTTAAAGCCAGACGAAGACAAAATTAAGGCTATTCTAGATATAAAACCACCAAAAAATGTCAAAGAATTAGAAATTTTCCTAGGAATGATTACATATGTTTCTAGATTTATACCGAATGTATCAGAACTGACACCATGCTTAAGAGGTTTGTTAAAAAAACAAGTTATCTGGAACTAGAATGCTGCACATGAAAAAGCGTTTAGAAAACTAAAAGATGTCTTGATAAATAAACCAGTTTTACAGTATTATGATAAAAAGATTATCTGTAGATGCATCTCAAGAAGGACTAGGAGCAGTCTTACTGCAGAATAATTTACCAGTAGCATATGCATCTAAGGCATTAACAGATACACAGAATAATTATGCTCAAATTGAACAGGAAACTTTAGCTATTGTATTTGCGTGCGAGAAATTTCACCAGTATATATTTGGAAAATATATTACAATGGAAAGTGATCATAAACCGTTAGAATCAATTTTTAGAAAGCCATTAAATAAATGCCCTGTAAGATTACAAAGAATGCGTATAAGATTACAGCCATATTAGTTTGAGATAAAATGTAAACCTGGAAAAGAACTTTTTATAGCGGATGAATTATCAAGATGATTTACTGATAAAGGATCTGATTTTTTTGAAGGAGACATAGAAGCTCATGTTGGGTTGGTTGTAGAATGTGTACCAATGTCTAAAGACAAAATGGAAATTTTTCAGCTGGAAACAGAAAAAGATGAAAAACTACAAGTTTTAAGAAAATTAATTAAAACTGGATGGCCGAATGAAAAATGTATGTTTCCAGAACTGGCAAAACCATATTTTAACGTTAGAGAAGAACTATCAAAAGCAAATGGATTGATATTTAAAAATTCCTGTGTTGTTGTACCAAGAAGTTTACGTAAAGATATGTTAAGTAGAATTCGTTATGGTTATTTAGGAGTAGTAAAATGCTAGAACAAAGCAAGAGAAATGTTATATTGGCCCGGAATGTCGAAAGAATTGAAGATTTGGTACTGAATTGTCCAATATGTTTTAGTTTACAAAAAGGTAATACTAAAGAACCAATGATATCTAAAGAAATACCTTATGGTCCATGTGAAGTATTGGGAAGAAGTATCAGATCTCTTTTGCTTTCAAGGAAGGGATTATCTAATAATTATACATTGTTTTAGCAAATATGTTGAAATTGGACATTTGGAAGATTTGTCAAGTATAGCAATGATAAAGCAAATGCAAGACATAGTATTTTTGCAAGACATGGAATTTCGAAAACAGTATATTCGGAAAACTGTCCACAATATAGTTACAAAACATTTATTGAATTTGCAAGAAGATGGAATTTTTGAAATCAGAACTTCAAGTCCTAATTACCCACAATCTAACGGAATGGTTCAAAGACATATTCAAACAGTCAAGCGAATGTTAGAAAAAGCTGTAGTTGACAAAAAGGATCCATATATAGTATTACTGGAATATCGTAACTCTCCTATTTCAGATGAAATTAAGTCACCTTCAGAATTGATTTTTGGAAGAAAAGTAAATGGATTGATGCCTATAAAAGAGAATTTCATTCAAAATGAACGATATGAAGACCATTAACAACATTTACTGAAGAAACAAACCTTACAAAAAAGCTACTATGTTAGGAATGCAAGACCGTTAAAACCACTGAAGGTAGGAGATCAAGTGTACATAAAAGAGAAAGGAAAAAATCTAAATAAAAGCGGAAAAATTATAGAAGAAGCGGAAAGACCACGTGCATACAGGATTATAAGAACAAATGGAAGAATTGTAGAAAGAAACCGAAGAGACATTCTTAAAGGAACTAATCAGAAAGAGTTTGCAATGCAAAGCAACTATGAAAATGAAAGTCTTGTGGATGAACCCGACATACCTAAAATACCTAGTAGCGGTACTTCAAATTTAGATGTACATGTAAATTCTTCAGCACCCAACAGAAGTGTTAAGCCACCAAATACTGAAAGAGGTATTGTATCACCAAATTTTGCAAATGGACATAACTACGTTACTCGATCTGGTTGGACTGTTAAAAAACCTCATTATTTAAAAGAATATGTATAATATTTTATTATTATTTCTGTTAAAAAATTGAGATGTTATATATGTAACTGTAACTGTATCAATTATTATTAATCATAACTGTAATATAGAATCATTAGAGTAGAATGTAGAATAAACTATGTTTGTGCACATCTCGTAATCATCATTGAGCACTTATCAAACATACAAAAATGATACAGGTTTGAGAGCAACTTCTAATTCTTTGGCAAGGCTGAACGTGCCCACCTTCGCAGACGATAACGCTTTACGAGCGAGAGCTTGTCAACAACAATGACAGAATGTAAATCGAGAGTGGAATCTGTATAACTCTGGATGGAATATGTGTGGCAATTCTGCCAAATCTAGGGAAATTTGATTTATACACGTTGCAGAAATCCATCGGAATGAAGCCGGGGGAGGGGGATAACAGTGGCCGTGAAACTTGAAAGTTACGAGAGATGACTCCATCTTGAAACGTAGTACAGAGTGAAAACTTGTAATTCCAATAAAAGTTTCTTTCCCTCTCCTCTCTTATGTTGTCATTATTTCTTTACAATGCTTTTCTTTGCAAATGTTTAATGTCGGCAATTTTCGTTACAGTGTATCGTTCCAATGCCATTTATGCTTTTCCAATACTCTGATCAGTTTGGCAGGGGAAAAAAAACTGGATGTTGCCATTCGAAAATTCCAAAATTTTTTCAGAATCATGAGAGCTTTATTATTTTAAATCATCACAGTCTCAAGCGCCATACCTTCAAATAATAATATCTGAAATTTCATTTCGATTGGTTGAACGGATTGGCTGCTAAGGTTTCATATATCGACGAAATTTTTATGACCATCCTGTACAATTTTTCTGTAGTATTAGAATATACCAATAAAATCAATAAATTCTGTACTAATGTAATATAATCAATAAAATTGATGGGTAACGTATAGTTTCGATTTCGAATTCATTTCCACAATTTTATCAGCCGTAATTAAAAGTTTTGAAGAGCTTCCTCGTTATCCAACAAAATGTTAATTGAATCAGACAGTTTTTTAACCACTATTTACCTCTTATTCCAATACATCGTTAGTAGAATACGATCTCATCGTCTGACGTAGTTATGACTTGACTTGAATAACAGCTATTTCGATTCCATTAACAAATCTTTTGATGAGTTTTCATTAAAAATATTTAGCTCACTTTCCTTAAAATTACTTAATAGGCTAATGAATATTGGCCTTGACGTGGATCACTGACAACATCCTACATATTTACTATATGTTCTTATTCCAGCTGTGACACAAAATAATTAAATTTTTTATTTCAGAAATTATTCTACTTACAATAATCTTCACTTCTAAGAAATATTCAGGTTTCTCAATCCAAAAAGGGGGACTTTTCACACATACTTCGCAAGATTCAGCGGAATTCATGTTCTGCGACTGGCTTTCCATCTTAATTAATTTGGGTCATTGAAATGTTGCTGACAACATTAAGTTTCTCAATAATAAAAAAAGATATTGTTTTACTTTAATTAATTTATTATTTATAACTCTTTCTCATATTAATAGAACATTTTATAAAATTTCGTTTTAAGCAGTTACATTCTCGCACCTCGCCATAAAAATAATTCTAAAACAACTTTTAATAAAATTCAAGAATAAAACTTCTCTTTCATCACAAACAGAGATATAACACACTATAAAATTATTTATTAAAAAACAGCATAACTTGCATCGAAGGTTCAGTATACCTCGGTTCACCTCTCAAACTCCTCTACTTACTCATAAACAAAACAGAAGAAGCGCCCTCTATCGGCATTACAGTTAATGTTATGGGGAATTTATCAACACTCCCCACCTGATAATTTTTACAAAATTATCACTATATCAGCATACAAAAAAATATAACAAATGTAAGAAAACTACTTACATATCAATATCAGATACATTACGTGATGCAAACATAAGCAGCAAAAGAAAAGAAAGCTATAAAATCAACAAACAATTAATAGCATAAAAATTCAAAAGTTACTCAAAAGGTAAATATTAACTTGTAAACAGTAAATTATTAGAATTAACTCAAGTGATTAACTAAAATTATTTAGATAAACACAGACTATAAATGTTAAATAAAAGTTGATAGTTCAGTTTATTTTCAGTCTGATAGTTCAAGAGGGTATATTAACTGCACAGGTCTCTTAAAGTCCCCTCTTTTAGTTTTCACCATACATGATCTAACAAGACCATCACGTCCTTTAAACACTTGAATTATTCGACCTAAATTACACAAGAACTTAGATTTTGTTGTTCCCTCAAGTAAAACTATATCACCAACGTTAAGATTCTTCTTACTTTCAGGAGTATCGAAGAAATGAGCATTTCGTAGATTGAGAAGGTATTGATTTTTCCATTTTTTCCAGATATGTTTTAGAAGTGTTGTTTGATATTGTTTTCGTTTCAGTAGACCTTCTCTAGTTGGAGAAGTATTCAGGATTTCAGCAAAATTACATGGATATTCAATTGTATGTCCGATCAACAGAAAATCAGCCGGTGTAAGCGGTTCAGGTTCATGCAAGTCATTATAAACATATGTCAAAGGTCGTCTGTTCACAATATTTTCAACCTCGGTCAACACAGTCATAAATTCTTCAAAATTTAGTTGAGCTCTGCCTAAAATCTTTTTCAGAGGTTCCTTAATGCTCTTCATAAGACTCTCGTAGAAGCCTCCCCACCATGGGGCAAGTTCAACGATAAATTTCCAGGTAAAGCCTTCATTTGCTAGAAAATTTTGAAAGTCTTGTCCTTTAATTATACTGTAAAAATATTGCAAATCTTTAGCAGCATACCTGAAGGTTTTCGCATTATCCGAATAAAAGGTACGACAGTTGCCTCTTCTTGAAATGAAACGTCGGAGGGCCAAAATGAATTTGTTTGCAGACATGTTGGAAACAAGTTCCAGATGTAATGCCCGTGTAACGGCGCACGTGAACAATACGATGTACGACTTCTGACTCCCATTTCCAGATGTAATGTAAACAGGACCCGTGAAATCCACACCGGTAACGTAAAAAGGTGGTGTTTCTGTAATCCTCTCTTTGGGTAATTGAGCTGTCATTTGTTTCGCTGGTTTTGCTGCATATTTTCGACATATCAGACAGCTTCCTATGACTTTCTTCACCAATTGGCGGCCTTTAGGAATCCAAAACTTCTGTCGCATTTTTGTTAAAGTTGTAGCCACCCCTGCATGTAGAACGTTGTTATGTTCTCTTTTTACAATTAATTCAGTAAATCTGGAGTCTTTAGGAAGAAGAACTGGATGTTTTTCGTCGACTGTATACTCAGTACCTTCTAGTCTTCCTTTAATTCGAAGAATTTGGTTTTTATCAAGAAATGGTGCCAAGCTGAATATACTAGAGCTCGGAGAAATTGATTTGCCAGATTGAAGTGCCTTAATTTCAGGTGTGAAGAAATCCATCTGAGCTTTGCGAACACAAAATACTTCAGCATCCTGAATTTCAGAAGCACTTAATGGTCCACTATTAGCTGATAGTTTTCTTGCTTTAGCAACAAAACGTTTGATCCATGCCACAATTCTCAGAAATTTCAACACGCTACTAAATTTTCTTATGTCTAATAGTTGTTCATCTTTTTTCACAATAACGTCACAAACAAATATCTTAGTACGGCGTTCTAATTGTTCATCGTTCTCTATGTCAAAATTCTGTTGAATTGGCCAATTAGTACACTGATTTTGTAACCATTCTGGACCATACCACCAAAGTGAACAATTCTTCAGATAATTCACGCTCAAACCTCTGGTTAATAAGTCTGCGGGATTTTCTTTACCGCTACAGTGTTTCCAATTAGTGGGATTCGTCAAGGTTTGAATTTCTGCAACTCTATTGGAGACAAAGGGTTTCCAGTTCCTAGAAGATCCTTTGATCCAATGTAATACGATCTGTGAGTCTGTCCAGAAATATACATGTTGACAAATATGATTAAATAATTTAGTTAGATATTTTGCAATTCTTGCTGCAGTAACTGCTCCCATCAATTCTAACCGGGGTAGTGTTAAGCTTTTAAGAGGAGCTACTCGAGTTTTCGATAAGATGAAACTTGTTTTAATTTCACCAAACTTATTTATGTATCTAAAATATGCTACACTTCCATATGCATTATTACTTGCGTCACAAAATATATGTAAAGAAATGTCACTATTTAGCCTATTAACATTCTGAAAATATTTTCTGTCAATCGACATCCCTTGTAAATGAGTTATTTCTGCGAGCCATTTTTGAAATTCAGTTTCAATATCTTTTGGAAGTTGCTCATCCCAATCAAGACCTTTTACCCAAATTTGTTGCAGCAGGATTTTAATTCTAATCACAAACGGAGATATAAATCCAGTAGGATCATAGATTTTAGCTGCAACTTGTAACACTGTTCTTTTAGTATATGACACACAGCTAATTAAAGATGATTCTAAAGACTTTAAATCTAGTCTAATAGAATCGTTTTCTGTATCCCAATTAAGACCTAAAATTTTAGCTTGTGTAGCGGAATCATTCATGGATAAACCATTTTTTAACCACATGTCCTTTAACTTCTTAGAATTTGTATTAAATTTACGTAAATTCATACTCGCGTACTTTAAAATAGTTACTGCATCCGATGACAGCTGATACGCCCTTTCTACTGTATTTGCTCCATAATACAAATCATCAACATATAAAGATGAATTGAGCATTTCATAACTTTCGGGTTTTTTAGTGATGTATTTTTTAATATGGTGTTTTATTGTAGCTGCTAGAATGAATGGACTGGTAGTAATCCCAAATGGTAAACGTGTCATGTTCATAATTTTGAACGATTTCCAATTATCATTTTGAAACCAAAAGAATTTTAAGTATTTACGATCTTCCTCGGCAATACTTATCATGAGGAATGCCTTTTCTATGTCAGCGGAAAAAGCGATATTGTGTTCTCGAAATTTAAGAATAACATCTAATATGTTAGGATTTAAATTAGGTCCAGCTTCTAACAAATCATTTAAGGATTTAGAATTTTCTCCTTTACTTGATGCATCGAAAACAATTCTAACGCGAGAAGTTTCTTTATCTGGTCTTATCACTGCTCTATGGGGCATGTAATAACCTGATTCGAGATCTTTATTCTCATATACTTCAACAATTCCATTTTGTAGCTGTTCTTCAATTATTTTTGTGTATTCTTCACGCACTTCTATATCTTTATCCAATTTAGCTTTTAAAATCTCAAAACGCCTTTTCGCAATTTGAAAATTATTATTTAATTCATCAGGGTTAGATTTCCAAAGCAATTTAGTTTGATATCTACCGTTATTAAAGGATAAAGAATTTTCAAATTGATCAATTATTTGTTTATCTTTCATAGACAATTCTTCACTTTCTGTCAAAATACCAATAGAATCCAATTCCCAAAATGTTCTGATGTCATTATTTATTACCGCGTTCTTCATAACGGCAATATTTTGTGAACAAGCTTCCTCTTTTCTAAATTCTGAACCAGTAATTACCCATCCAAAGACAGTTTTTATTGCGCCTATATGCTTGCTAATTGCGATTTTTTCGTCTAAAATAAATTCCCAGATGTAATCTGATCCTATAAGGATTTGAACATCCAAATATTTATTTCCGTAGCATGAGTCAGCTAGCTCCAAATGACGATTAGTCATAAATTCTGATATTTGTTTATTCGGAGGGGAAATTATGGCGCCAGAGATGCATGGTATGACGAGTGTTTCGATCTTGAATGTGTGGGCGTTATTCCTCGCTTTAATTTCGAATTCTACAACTGGATACTTTTTCTGTGTTGCTTGTTGCATTCCAAAGGAATAAACAGAAAGTAGCTCATAGCGAATAGGCTTTAGTTTAAGAATATTCGCTAAATTTTCATTTACGAAAGATTTTTGGGATCCATTATCCAAAAGAATCCTGGCAATTTTAGAGTTAAACTCTTATTTCGCAACAACTGTGCATGTTTGTAAACATTTTTTGAACATGTGACATTACACTGTGAAACTGAACTGACAATTTCAGAATTAGAATTATTTGACATTTGAATATTCTCAGCATTACAATTTAAGTTCAGTGATTCTTTACATTTATCTTCAGGCTTATTCGTTTGATTAATTTTTGCAGAATTATTATTTCGGTTATTACCCAAACAAATGGAACTATGATGACTTCCACTTTTACATTTGAAACAAGAAAGTTTGTTAGAATAACAGTTTTTACTAATATGATACATTTTGAAACATTTAAAACAGCGTTTAGTATTCTTTAAAATTTCTAATTTATTTTGTGGTGACATTTTACATTTAAACGAATCGTGTGGCGCAGAACAGAATATGCATATAGTGTGTGCGGTACTAAATGACATCGCCGAAGGTGTGTTCTGAATCTTCACGAAAGTGTTTCGGTTTTGTAACTTTGCATTTGTATCACTAATTCTTCCTGATGGGGTTTGGAATTTTGTTTCGTATTCATTTGAATGCTTGTTCTTTATTAGAAATAATGTTCTTTCCCTACTTTCAACTTCCGTTTTTAGAATATTAATTATTCTCGAAACCTTCCAATCTTCATCTGATTCGCATTTTTTAGTAATATCTAGAACAATATCTTGCGGTAGTAATTTAATCAGTATATTACACAATAGAGATCCATAAGTTTCTGAATTTACCCCTAATGCTTCTAAATTACGAACTTCTGTTTGACAAGTATCTAACAGTTCTCTAAGCAAAGAGACATCTGATGATTTCCTAACAGGTGTTAGATTCAGCAACTTAGTTAAATGAGAATTAATAACTAAAGTTCTTTTCCCAAATCTTTCCTTTAAAGTTACTATAGCTGCGTCATAATTGTTGTTTGTCAGCGTAATACCTTTAATTGCATTCGCGGCTATTCCAGTTAAGTATGAATGTAAATAATTAAATTTATCAACGTTAGATAAATCTTCATTTTTGTGTATCAAAGATTCGAACTGGTCCCAGAATCTTTGCCAATCGGCAGGATCACCATCAAATCTTCTTATTGTTAATGAAGGTAATTTAACAAATTGTTTTTCTAATTTTAACAAACTAACAGGTTGTTGATGTGTTCTTTGTATAACTGGTTTGCATTTATTAATAGCAACTTTCAACTTACATGTACAATTAATCAATTTTTCATGATACTCATCACATTTAATAATTTCGGTTTCAATTTCTTTAACATCTGTAATTTGACTTTGGATTTCAGAATCAATTTCTTTTAGTTGTTTAGACTTCAAATTTAGTTGTTCTGAAAGTTCTTCCAACTCTTCTTCTTCTATTTCATTTTCTAATATTTTACTTTCGATTTTAGAAATTAATCTTGTTGTAAGAGATCTTAATGCAGTTCGTTTAGCCTTTCCTATTTCCATTTTGAAATCAATTTCTATTCTTTCAAATTAACTTGATATTCTTTAACTAAGTTTCTCTTTCGATTTTAGAACGTTAAGAAGAGGAGTTAGAAGTAATTTGCAATATAAGATTCATATTTAACAATAAAGAATAGTAAAGCTTACATTGTTGCAGATTAAGATTTAATAATCTTACCCAAATTCACATCCAATTGTAGAGTATCCAATTCATTGAATCAGGAGAAAACTTTCATTTTTTCAGAACGAACACAATCGGCATACACTATATGAAATCGAAACACATTCGAAGAACATCAAATTATATTGCATTTTGAAACAAACGACAATCTTCCCGGCCGATGCACCATAATAAAATTCAAGAATAAAACTTCTCTTTCATCACAAACAGAGATATAATACACTGTAAAATTATTTATTAAAAAACAGCATAACTTGCATCGAAGGTTCAGTATACCTCGGTTCACCTCTCAAACTCCTCTACTTACTCATAAACAAAACAGAAGAAGCGCCCTCTATCGGCATTACAGTTAATGTTATGGGGAATTTATCAACAACTTTCACCTGTTGCCACTCCAGTTTTTCCTTTGAATAATATTAAATTAATTAATAAATCTCATTTATCTGGTAAATATAAATAACATTTAAATAAAAAAAATCTGAATCTGAAAATTTTCAGATTTTACATTACTCCCAAAGGGGAGTTTTTTAACGTTTTGTGTGTTACCTTTATTTATTAATATCATGTTCTTCGCACTTAAACCATAAAATTCGGTTCAAGAGCAATATTACAAAATAATTTTAAATTGTACATATCTTTACAATTTCCGATACACAGTCTCACGCGCTGGATATAAAAATGTTTTTTTCTGTACAATGTTGCCATTGCTCACATTGAAATCTTCGAGTTTGTTAATCAAAAATTCATTAAGTTTTACAAAATATGAAATCGATAATAAAACAAATTCCAAATTTGGTCTTACAGATGCCCATATTCGCAGTAGAATAAAGTCATTCAAAATTCGATGGCTCTAGGTACCGCCGTTTTATCACAATGCCAGAAACATGCATACGTTTATGCACATTCTTCAGCATTTAATTTCTTTAAATACGAAAAGTGAACCGACATTTAATGTTTTCGATGCAAAATGACGAAACGAAAACTTACACCTTCAGGGACAGAGCCCCTTTGGACTAGTAATAATAAGAATAATTTGACAACGAATGTTACAAAATATACAATTTAGAATAATTATGTATTTCTGCCGCTTCTTTTAATCGATTTACTATTTATAGATTTACTATTACTTATTTCGTACTATTTATCGAGGATTCCTTAAAGATTTCTTAAGCAAAATCAGAGTTCAAGGAAGCCAGAATGGTAATTGATTTAGACTAACACAGTTTTTACTTCCTTGTACGAAGTAAAAAAGAAGTATTGTAATCGCGAAAAATTTCGGGTACCATATTTCAACGAAAATGTGCATTTTGACCGCTATCGAATGCAATTTAATGATGTTTCCCCATGATATCTGAACGTAAGAACAGAATAAAGGACTCTTTTTCCCCAAAAAAATTATAAAACTGATTTAAAATTAATTCTGAAGAGATTTTTTTCGTGGCGTTTGTGCGTCCATACGTATGTATCTCGCATAACTCAAAAAAGAGCAACCTCATAACATTGAAATTTTGTATATAGGACTGCTATAACATGTAGATGTGCATATTCTATTTTAGTTGCAATCGGCCTCACCAAAAGTATATAAATATTATATATATATATATATATATATATATATATCCACTCTGTTACTCGGCTAGTGCATGTTCTGCTTTAAAAATGATTGAATTATGTTGGCCTTATCTTCCAGTTAAGGTTTTTATACCTTTAGTAAATCTGCATGCAAGATCTGTAGAATTATTAACAATTTAAAAGTTGTTTAAGTGCGGCTAAGCCGAATCATTTTTCCCATGGCAGGCATATTTGTTTACATTTGAAACTCAGCAGAATAGTGGATTGTTACCAGTCTAGCGCAACTAAGCTTCGCAACAACAACGTCTTCTTTTATTATTGCGAATTAAATCGTGCTTAATCCATTCTGGACTTTATTCGAGAAAATAAATGTTTAAGATTTTATTCCTAATTTTTAATATAGATACTTTGAGTTTTTATGTATTTTTGTCTTGTCGCGAAGGGAGATCTGAATTAATTGAATGAGAAATACTGAATCATCTGTGAAAAACATTTTTGTTGTTGTTGTTGTTTGTTTGTTTGTTTATTTGTTTGTTTAATTTCTTTTATACGTCGTTTTAGATTTATCATAGTATTTGAATAAAATATGTGGCAACGATTAGATAATTCTTCAGATGACATACATCATTTTTGTGCATTCTGAGTTGTAAAATGAATGAGATGTAATGCTGTAACGCTATTAAGTGAACCTAGCGCCAGAGTGTCGCTCTGGTAAACAAATATAGTGAAGTTTCAAGAGTGCATTTATTCTATTGTGGTATATGCGCTATCGACGAAGTAGATTTAATTCAATCCAATAAGTTTAAATGAAATGCAAAATGCGTATAATTTAATATTTCGTACAAGGAAGACATGTGGTGTACAAATCAGATTTTTTTATTTTAAAAACATATTTTTTAATTCTAAATTAATCGAATACGTATCTGGAATTTTTATTTTTTTTTTATTTATTTATTTATTTATTTATTATTTTTTTTACCATAACAAAAATTTACGAATTATGCAACAATTATCGGTGTAGCTGAATTTTTTAATATAGAAATCAAAGACAGGAAATATACAAATATATATGCTTCTATGCACCTTTTAATTTTTTGCATGGGCTTTAAAAATGAGAAAATTTTCTGCCTACTGTTACATTTCATGAACACCTAAATTGTAGCTACGTTGCAAAGAAAAAATTTTGGAGCTGAAATTTCAGTGAAACTGATTAACTACAGTTCATTACCAAATATTACATTACATTTCATAATTATCTTAAACGTAAACCTGAATATAAAATTTTTCCGTGTTGTTAACAGATATGCATATTTAAATTATTATCGAGTAAATATTTTTATTTAAAAAATTTTATAGTAATTTACATATTAGTAAGAAAGGAGAAAGATTTACATTAAAGTATAAATTTGATTTTATACAAAACATATTCTCTGAATTAAATGTATGATTAAAAAATTTAGATTACTCAAAGTCAAAACTATTATGCCACACACAATTAACTTAAAAGGTTTGAATAATTTAAGACTAACATTATTTCCCGCTTAAGGAAATAGAGATTTTCAACTTTATGAACTCCCAAAGACTGCTAAAAATATTCATAAAATCGAAACGTTCAAGAAATGAAATTACATTGAGAAAAAAGAAATACGAATCTGTGTCATTTTTAAACTAGTCGGCTCCTAATTTACTGTGACTAGAACTTTAGAATGTTCTTTATACACATGAAGGCCAAGCTATAGATAGAAGTATGAGATTTTAACACTTATATTTAGAGGAACACAGAAAATATGGGATATAGATATTAAGAATGTAGCTGGTGCTCATTATTTTTAATCACTAGAAGTAAAAGTCATTTGGAGATTCAAAAGGCATTAAAAGGATATCAGGGAAAAATTCCTAAAGGAAATATTTTATTATTTATATAAAGTATTGTGCAATGTGTTATAAAGAAGAGTTAAGACCACTGAATACAAGAAGTTCAAAACCGATTCGATTCCAGGCGAACGCGTTGACTGGATGGTTAATTTCCGTACTTTTCCTCATGTATAACATGTATACCAGCCAGTTTCCCTTAAGACTTCCTCCTCGAAGGCATCTCTCCCTTAAAAAAGTATCAGTACTAAATACACAAAGAACTGCAATATATTAATCAACAGCACTATATGAAGACAGAGCTTTAAAAATACTCTGAGATTCTGATTGGCTTGCATTGTTAATGTTGCTAAATGTTTGGCAAATACCCGGAAGTGGTATGGCCTTTTCATGGCACATGCTGTTATTTAGAAATAGGATGTTATTGGAAATAATACGGTTAGATTGGCTGTTGGAGACATGGTTAGTGGGAATAACATGGTATTTTCAGTAACCTGGTTATTGCTTATTCTAGTCTTAGAATATGGTTATAGTTTCCAACAACAGGGTTACTGAAAATAACGTGGTCATGGAATAGGTTGCTATTAGAAAACTACAGTCTTAAATATCCATAAAACAGTTAGTAAGGTACCTATTAAAAGCATCTAATATATTTTAAAATAAACAATAAGGCGAAAATGAATGGCAAAATGAATAAATCTTACATAACAAACTAGTACGTTCATCATTTCAAACATCTTCACAGTTCAAGATCACGAATTCGGTATCATTCTAAATGTCAAGCATTCTGCTAGGGATATAGGATATAGATTTATCTATCAGGATAGATAAATTTTTTTTTCGCGAGCAAGCTGTAAATACTAAAAGCTTATAGAGCCATTTTTAGCATTTGTTACTTCAAAGTGGTAAAGAATAATTTGTACATGAATCATATACGTTTCAGGATGACTATGTTTCATGTCAGAGCCTTCAGCAGTAATGAAGACAAAATAATATCCTTCTTAAATATGCCTCCCAAAACACCAGTTTCTCAAATAAATCGAGAAACTTTGACATATTCTCAGAAACTGTAGATGAAAAGAACTAATAGTGATAGTCAATCATAGCGATAGTACCCGCAGCTTCGATTATATCTTCGCACTTAATTATATCAAACACATATGAGATATTATATATACACTTGATAAGGTTTCTTATTGTTCTGAAAACTGAATTCCAAGTCCTGCAGTTGCAGACCCTACTACACATGATAGCTACGTCTCAAATATTCACAAAGTACTTTAGAGCGTTGTAAATAGCCTTTTATTTTAATCTATTTGAACACAAGAGCACAACTTATGCTACAAACCAAAATTATTACTCGTGGTTATTGTAATTAAGAAATAATAGACAATTAATTTAAACGCTTTTATCGGTGCCTAAAGCATCGGCTGACAAGAATGCCAAAGCCAGAATATTACTTTTAAATAGAGCTGGTGAAAAACTAACTACAGGCACGAGTGCCAGAAGCTCTTCAAAATCCCTAGCTTGGATACAGTCAATACTAATTTGCATTCAGGTGAGGAATACGAAAAGAAGAAGCTATAGTAAAGAGCAATCATAATAACTGGTTAATTAACTTAAGAACCTTACGCAGTGTTTATTTTGCCTACGCGCTGTTTATTTTGCCAATGTTTTTCATGCCAGTTCATTTTTTTATCAAATTTTATGTTAGGATCTCTTCTTGTTAACTATAGATATCCAAAGAAGTCTTTTGCTTTAGCAAAAAAAATTTTAAAGCAAAAACAGAGTTTTATTAAATGCAAATAATTTAAGAAATCACGTAATTATGAAAGAGCACATTAAGTTTGGGTTAAGTTTACAAGATTTTTCAGGCCCGCAAAGGGATTTCAGGATATAAAAATGAATGAATATACAAAGCATATTCTAAAGCACATAAAGCTTGCACAGATAACATACTTCGGTTTTCGATATCGAGGCAGACAGCCAGACATAGTATAAGGTATTTCTCCCGCCTCCTTGGCATGCCTTCCTATTGTAGTGAGCAGCACGCTAGGCGCGTATTTGAGAGGTCCGTGGTTCGAGTCCTGGCAAAGGCATTGCTCATTTTTCATCTCACCTGCTTCGAAATAACTTTCTGTCTCTACAATAGAAGATGCATATTTCTTCGACCTTCATGGTATAACGGATTCATACAACGATGAGTTGCTAACAGATTATTTTTTTCCTACATTCCATTCTTCTGTAGCTCCCATGCCGCAACCTTCGAACACTAATCTCTAAGATTTCAATGTGTATTGTCTATCCAATTTTGAAAATATACTTTACAGATACATAATCTTTCTAATTTATCATACCTTTTCTATCATGTCCTGAATTTTATCGTATGACGGTTTTTATTATAAGTATTATTTTACGTTTTACATGTCATTCAATATAATTTCGTTCATTGTATTTTAGATCTAAGAACGCTCAAAATATTTCTCCTAAACGAATTAATGATATTCCTACACGAATTTCTCATTACCATTTCGGTTTGCAAAATATTTGGTCAGAAAGCTGTACTTCAAAAAGCAAGTATAACCTGTGCTTTCAATATGAAAGCAGATTCTTACCATATTGAAAGCTGAAGGAAATTGAATAAAACACACTCACAACTATCTTCGAAGCGAATTATTTACTTCTGTCTGAAAATTTTGTAGTCCAATGTTTTTCCCTATTATTTAAAGATTTTTATTATGCCAATTATAAGAATATTCATTAAACATGTTACTAAATTAACTAAAAATAAAACTTTCTGATAAAATATCTAAACATAAAACTTGTTTCTAGATTTTCTAAGACATAAGAAGGTTAAAAAATTACCTCGATTTCAACAGTATTAAAGTAATTATTAACTTAACTTTTGTGGTTTATTATTATACCTGTCTGCATAATATGTTTGGCGAGATGTATCAGAATCGAAGGAAAGGAATCTAACGGTATGTATAAAGAACTATGTTTAAATTCTAGAAGGAAAAATCTGCAGAACAAAATAAATTACTTTAGAAGTGCCATATCATTACAATGCTTTACTTTGAAAACAAATATTAAAGTTAAATATCTATGAAGTCGTGGAACTATGCTCTATTCTTCTGATAGTCAACCAAAATGTAAAACCAAAAGCAATATTCATTGCTTAACATCATATTTTTGTCGATGATATTAAACTTTTTTGATAATATTTATGTAATGTTATTTTATTGACAAAATATGTTTCATATGTTGATGTAATATTATCTCATCTTTTTTATATAATGTTGAAAAAATGTTTTTTTAAATTTATGTATCGTATATTAGATTTGCTGACACCAGGAATGCTTATTTAACTGATTAATAATTTAACTGAGGCTACAATATTTAATAAACGCAGCTTTGAAAATTCATAATGCAAACCGTTTAGTTATCAGATCAGATTAAATGGGCAAAACAATAAAGTAACTGTAACATTTTTCAATTTATTTACATTTGTTATTTTATTTATTAATGTGCGTATGTTTATTATTAATTTAGGAATAAAATTCTAGAGAAACTGTAAGTTAATACATCGTTGCTTAAATTACCTTATTCTACTCATATGAAACTCTTCTTCATAGACATACAAAACTTTTTCAAATGATTTTGTCGAAGTATTTGTTTTAGTAATGTGTCTCTTGAATTTTGAAAACTTTCACAAAAACATATGAAATTAAAATTCTTATTCAACATGCATATATTTGTAGGATTATTGTCTGCAAATTTACTGAAGTTTTTAAACCCTACTAAAAGAGACAAGAGTGCTGTCACTCTCCGTAAAATAACAACAGTTCTGAGAAGATTAAAACATACCTTTCTATTAAAAGCTTTAAACTGAACAGACACAGGAATTGTGTTTACAAGTTAAAACTCCGCTGCTTGCGGGGTATCAGTAATATAAAAGTTAATTTAAAATTTAAGTTAAAGCTATACCGATAAATACAAATGCAAATAACCTAGCTAAGCTTTGGTTCAATTTACTGAATGTGCGATTTACTTCGACTAACAAAATTTCTAATGCTGGTTAATTACTGTAGCAAAGCTGGGCTGCGTCGAGCGTCGTTGCCAAAATCTCTTTGCCTTTCAAAACCTCCGACTTAAGTAGTTTTAACTTATTTACATTCTGGTGACAGCTAACGAAAAGAAGTTGTAAACTTCCAAATCATAGAAAATGGGTTAACATAAAATAATACCCTGCTTATAAAATTTAATTTCACAGTCAATGAATTGTCAGTTTCTGAAAATAAAATAACTATTCGTTTATAAGTCATAATTTCAAAAATTGTAAGTAAGTTAACTGATAATGTTTCACATCAATGTGAACAAACTTGTTTACAGGTCAAAGACATCAAACGCTCAGGCACGGTGTACCCAAATTGAATGTTAAAATAATCAACTTATCAAATGTTGCACTTCTTTCTAGAATTCTGTTAACTAGTTATTACTGCATTCTAAATAATATTGTTCTAGATTAACCTTAAAGTAACGACAAACAAAAAAAAAACTCGTAATAAAAAACAAAAAACGAAAGAAAAACTAATGAAAATAATTTTTAATAGAGTCCAGATCATGATCTAATATTTTTAATGACTGTTTTTTAGCCATTAAACTTAATCCCCATAACAAGAAGCTCCTCTTGCTTTCAGGAATTCATGTTTCTTTCCTGATGTTTCTGCCTCCTTTCAGGAACTCATGTTTCATACCTAGAATTTGTATGGTATATCTTTTAATTGAAAATGCAAAAGCTATTAATATAGGTCCTAATTAAAATCATACATGAAATTCATCAATGAAGATACCAATCAGTAAATTCTATTGCTTATTATTATAATGCCCCTCCCACCCCCATGTTTTTGTAAAACTATGTTCTAAAATAGTATTTTTTATTTACTTCTTAATATATCTATGTTGTCATTTCAGATTATGCGAGGCATTTCAGTCCATCAACCTACAGAAGACTGTGCCAACAACGGAAATGAAGTTATTTTACCAATCATCTGACCAGAAACTTGAACACATCATGATGTATGGCTTTCCCCAGTGTTTCGAAAATATACAAAACACTGGCAAAATTTGTGAAACTTCACAAATCCTGAAAAGAAAAACCTGATTTTTGAAATATTCCCAAATGAATTGCCAAATACTTGACAAACCATTGTCAATAGAGAAAATGAAGATACACATTTATATTTATTTTAATCTTGTCATTTTTTACTTTTCAGCCATTTATGTTAATGGCGAGACAAAAGTTTTCAAACGAATAGATATAGGTACTGATTACAAATTTAGATTAGGTGGCCTCTTTCCAGTCCACAACAAAGGGTACAACGAAACTATGTCCTGTGGGGACATTCTTATAGGTAAAGGCATTCAGCGTCTAGAGGCAATGCTGTACGCCATAGACCAAATCAACAACAATCAAACCTACTGGAATTTCACCCTTGGAGCTACTATCTTAGATACTTGTTCTTTTGACTCCTACGCTCTTGACCAGTCCTTACAATTTCTGCAGTCGTCTTGTGATTCCATCAAAAGAAGGGTAACCGGAGTTGTTGGTGCTGCCAATAGCGCAGTATCGGAGTCTGTAGCGAACATCTTTCGACTATTCAAGGTATTACAGTTAATTTCTGCTACTAACGCTTGCAGGATTTTATTTCATATTAATATTTTCTGAATTTCATTACTTAATACATGTATTCATCGTGTCAAAAATTTATATGATGATCATTTACATCATCATAAGAATCTTTCACGAATACATAATACATAAATCGGTTGTAGAAGTAAGTCCGAAATACGGATATTCCCAAAAGTATACTTTCCTTTATTTATTTATTTTGTTTTATTTATTTCACTCTAAAGTTGCATGTATTTTAATTGTATGTTACACGTATTATTTAAAAGTATTTTTTAATTGCTTTGTTACTATATTTTTGGCAAAACACAGTACAACATACAACTTTCAGTATGGTGTTTTATATATTAAAGCTATCAGTCTAGTCAGCAGATAGATTTCATATCATGGAAAAGGAATGGGAAAGAAATAGTTTCAAACCTTGCCTTTACAGTGAAGCGATTCAAACGGCAGCTAGTAAAATAATACAGTTCTAAGACACTGGTTTAAACCATTTCAGTAGTTTTTTTTTCCTCTGCCTAAGATTGCTTTATTTGTCAAAGACAATCATTCTCAAAATGCTGTTCGCAATACAGCAGCTATCAGAAATTTGCGAAGTGTTTCTATAATTGTCGAACATAATTATTTTAAGAACGCTGCCTAAAGCATAAATCGCTATTCCTATAAAACAAGGTTTTATCTAAATCTAAAATCTTCAGCTCTGAATGACTCTTCGAGACATTCTTGGAAAATAGGGAGTGGTCGTGGAACAATCCGTGGATCATTCTAAATAAGAGGTTTAGTTATGAGAAATTCTGTAAAGCGATGAAGAGAACTTTCATGTCGATGGTTTCATGTACATCTTGAACGGTCTTTTACTGATTGCTGAATTTCATTATGACAAGCAAGACCTGTCTTTTACTTACGAAAGATAACGTATCAATAGATTTCGTAGTTGAATTTTATTTCGACAACTTTTCTTTTTTAAAGAAAGAGAGTTTTCAATCGATTAACTGGAGACGGATATCGCAATTTTGCTATTTCAGTCTTGTAAGGTCATGTATGTCTCGACATAATTGTGCTTATTTAGGATAGAAGGCCTCCCATATCTGAAGTATCGTTATTAACGGCACAGATGCTACAATAAATTTTCACTCTGTGGTCATATTAAAATCCATCGGCTTCTGAACGAAACTTTTCATCTTGTTGATTTAAAGGACAACACTACAATATAAGTGCGGCATATTAGATAAATCATCTGCATTTTGCTAATGAGCGTTCAGTTTGTTAATATTGATTCTTACAGTGGCCAACGATTTAAAATTTTCATTTGGTTGACACTAGTAGCCGAATGTCATTTCCCTAACAACTGCCTTTATTCATTACTTGCATTTAGTATAGCAGTTCTTTGCTCGTGTTAATTTCAGTCAGGGCTTAATTTTTAAATAATAAAAAGTGTCGGAGCCTTATGGGAGGCCATCAAGAAAAATGAACAAAAATACACTCACGTTTGTGAAAATTGCAACACCATGAAGGACTTACGCGAGTGAGCTGAAATTTTCAGGAAATGCAAAGTAGCGCATGATATGCAAATGATTAGAATTGCAAATCCGTAGCGCATGCGTATGCTGAGCAGCGCCCTCTGAACGGCTGATGGATCCGAATAAATAGACGGCTGTAGCGAGGCGTGTATGGTTATCGGTGGTTATCTGCTAGTGGTAAACGTTAACTCAATCTGTACTTATGCCTCGTCGACGAAAGAGAGCGAGATTTGAACAACTTACAGAGTTTGAACGAGGGAGAATCATCGGCCTTCGTGAAGCTGGATTGTCGTATCGTGCAGTAGCCTCTCGTGTGCAGCGTAACAGCAGCACAGTGATGCGCGTTTGGAAGCAGTGGACGGACGAGTGTCGGACAACTCGGAAATCCGGGAGTGGACCCCGAAATGTGACGTCAGCTCGCGATGATAGACACCTGGTCCGCATGGCGCGGACGGACCGTACAGCTTCCTCTAGACAATTGGCAGCACTGTGGTCAATAGCTACAGGTGTTTCATTGTGTGCTTCATCAATTCGTAGACGTCTGCTGCAGTGTGGACTGCGCGCACGGACTCCTTTATACAGGATCCCCCTAACGCACGACCATCGCCGCCTGCGGCTACAATGGGCCAATCAGCATAGAGACTGGCGTGCTGATTGGCAGCATGTCGTGTTTTCTGACGAATCCCGCTTTAATTTGTGGTACCATGATGGCCGCATTCGTGTCAGACGCTATGCCGGTGAACGCCACCTTCCGGAGTGCATTATCGAACGCCACAGTGGACGAACACCCGGAGTTATGGTCTGGGGCGCCATAGCATATCATAGACGATCTCAATTGCTACGAATTGTGGGCAATCTGAACAGCAACCGGTATATCCGTGAAGTTCTACAGCCCGAAGCTGTTCCCTTCCTTCAAAGCTTGCCAGGCGCTGTATTTCAACAGGACAATGCCCGCCCTCATACTGCTCGGATTGTTAAATCCTTCTTTGCAGCGCAGCAGGTACAGCTTCTTCCTTGGCCTGCGTGTTCCCCGGATATGTCGCCAATTGAACATGTGTGGGATGTCATTGGTCGGCGTCTTGCTCGTGATCCTCGTCCTGTTGCGTCTGCAGACGAACTTTGGGTACGCGTACAAACGATATGGAATGCTCTTCCTCAGTCAGACATTCAAACTTTGTTTGACTCCATGCCACGACGTGTAGCAGCACTTATTGCGGCGCGTGGTGGCCACACAAAATACTGATTCTGATCTCTTGTTCTTGTTTGTTTGCTTTGAACATTTAATCATTTATTTGTACCACTACCACTCAACTGTGTATTAAATTGCATTCAATTATGACGATTCCTTCTTGGTGTTGCAATTTTCACAAACGTGAGTGTAGATAAATAAAATAAACCAATGAAATAGTAAAATAGTTAATAATTTAAGCAATGAAAAATTAAAATTCAGTCTATTATTAAATTAGTGGTAGATGGTAGATAATAAAATAAAATACCGACTTCATCTTATTTGAGTTTTGGCTGGAATTAATTGTTTCACTCAAAACTAAGAAATAGCTCAACAGGACTCCTGCTAAATTTAAGCGCTGACAGCATAATGTACTATTTCAAAGGATGATAGAAACAAAGATAATTCTTTCACTGATAAGCAGAATATGACAGGGAAATATTTCTGCGAATCAGTGAGTTAACGTCTAAGCTAAGAACAAATGTACAGTTCTGTGCAAATGACAATTTTTGTCCCCGTATATAGCTACATTATTCCAAAAAGTGTGCAACTGCTCTTTTTCATGGCAAACCACTAGTGTTGGACGTGCACTATTAGGGACCTAAATTACGATTACAATGAAAAATCATGATTTATCGAAAAAATTTAGAAGTACTGGTTCCGGGCTTGGGTGGGCTCCGATGCAATTTAAGAGAATTATTAATATAGTGAGATTTTCTGTAATTTATAATAATAAATCTCATAACGGTCGGCAAGCAGTAATTCACAAAATTAGCAGCCTGAATTATTACTAAGCTACTGTAATGACCTTATTTTACTCTAACCAATTATTCTTAGTTTGACTTTCCTATTATTTTTAGTTCCTTTCCCTCCAGATTTCAGTTTTCTACCAAAATGTAAATTTTAATGACGTAGTATGCAAAATTTAAGTGTGTTCACAAGCAGTATTAAACTGTGGTTTCAAAAGTTCGTGAGAGCCGTTGCGGAGTTAGTTCCGAGTTTATGCTGCCGGTTTAAAATAGCTCTCTAGTTTGTGTTAGCCACCTTCTTCAGATTATATTAATATTCTAGGCTATGCTTTGCTGTGTGCAGCCAGTCGTTTGGCCATCCTAATTTATTGTAATTTTGCATTTTAATTTTCGGTTCAGTTTATTTAGCCACAAGTGGTGTTGAATTGTGAGCCCCGAGTGAGTGCATCTTGTTACGCTACTTCGCATAAAAATGTTATTTAAACCTTCTTCTGTAGTATCTGTTCTTCAAAGACATAGCGAGAATTCGCTATGCAGTCTTTTCACATAGGGTATACTGTGAATGCCCCCGAAAAGAACACGTAGGCTCCACACTACAAATAAATGATCTGCGTTTTGTCCCGATTAATGACAACTTTCGTATTTTTAAACTTTATTTTATTTTTGTTATTTTATTTTTTAAATAGCAGATGGCGCAGAATCACGCACAAAACAAACTTGACAGCATTTATTTGATAATAATCCTTGTAGAAGATTCTAAGTAGAGTAATTTGAATTTGAACTCTTTTACAATTATGTATCAAATTTTTAAAAAAAATAAGGGACAATGTATAAGTTTTATACAGAAACTTTAATTTAATTTATACTGTATTCTGGTTAAAAGTACTGACTTCCTTCAAAAGACAGATTTTTGGCTAAATATCGCAATTACTTTTTTATTTCATTTTTTCTCAAAGAATACTCTTAAATAGATATATCTACAACTACCCTGAACATAGCGTCGGAAAGAACACTTCTCGGAATTTTAGCTTTTGGATTTCCTGATTGGTTGATTTAAGCGAAAACCAGTTCTTTGAGGAAAAGCTACGCGTGACAAAGGGACACAGGTTTCAGCGAAACACTTTCATCCCTACTGTAAAATGTCCGGCGTAGCTATCGGGACATCAGTTTCGACAAAAAAAGTTTCAGCTAGGGACCTCCCAATAGTAGGAGAAGCACTTTTCTCGAAAAAGTTTCTCCTAGCTTCACGCGTCATCAGATGTGATAAGCCCATTAGTAATCAGAAAATGCTCTCCTTTTTCGTTACGGGAAAGATTGTAACTCGGAAGTAGCTATCTGGCACCCAGGAAATTAAGATTTTGAAGACAAATTAACAGAGATCATTTTCATTTCATTGGACCTTTGAACTATTTTATTTGCCGCTAAAGAGGTACAGTGGTTAGGGGAGCATACTGCAGTATCGAAGGGCCTTTGTTCGAATCCCTGAAAAGGCATGAATGTTTGTAAATATATAATGTCTTTGCATGGGGGGTGCTCTAAATATATGGCGAGTCGAAAGTCCTTTCGTGTGGTTTGGTGGTAAGCGAGAGGGGTAAGAGACTCTCGGGCCACACCCCCTCGAAACTGGGATGGATGTAGGAGTCCAACCTCTTTGAGGCTCTGGCAACTATTCTTCCATGAATTACATGGACAAAAGACAACAACAACTATTTTATTGTAAGCATCTGAAAATATATTTGGAGAATCTGATCATGCATTTCGATTACATATTTTTCCCAAAAGAAAAACACATAATCGAATTTAGAGTTTAATTTAAAGCAGGAGTTTTCATGATAATTCTTACTTTTAAACAGAAAATTTCATGGAACTTCCTAGAGTGTTTCAGAATACTAACAAACTTATTTCAATTTCTGTTATTAAACATGGAATATTTTCTTAAACCAGAGCTCTTTCATTACCAGGAAATTTCGTTCCGCATAAAAATAGCTTATATTCTTGGGAAACTTACATAGTATTTAGAAATGATTTTTAAAGAATATCTCAAATTATGTGTACAGATGTTCCTCATTAATTCTTTATTGTTGTTGTAATGCAGATCTAATGTTACTTTGAGGACATATTCTTTTTATAACTGTGGTAGGACAACAAATATATTTTTGGCATATGTTGCCAATATATTAAGTCTAACCACCCGGTTATAATGAACGAACGTTTTAGTCCCGTATTTTTTATAAAAATAATGTTGGTATTTTATATGGCAGTAAAGAATTCCCGAATATATAAAAATCGGATATAATGAACTTTGAGAATATCTTGAAATGAAACTATTTCGTATTTTTCAAACCTTTTTTTCAGCATTTCTGCAGCTTTCAAATATAAAAAGAAAAACTGAACCTTGAAATCAAACTGTTTATAGCAGTGGTTTCCAAAAATTTTGACTCTCGGAACACTTTTAAAAATCGTTTCCTCTAGTGGATCACCTTAAGCCTATTCTACGTCTTAGTTAATGATGTTTCAAATTAGCATTACATTGGGAAGTAAACTGTATAGATAATAAGAACCCATCTGTACAGCTTTTCAGTTTCCAGCAAGTGAAATCATATTTAAAAATTTTTTAATTCACCGCAATACCTCAATGCATTTTCAACGTAATATTGTCAAAAGTCAGCCTTAAATAAAGGCTTTTTTCAGAACTCAATAATTCAAACCAATTTCGGTTACAACAAATACTTTACATTACTGTTGAGAGCAACGTTAAAAGCATTACGATAAACTAGGTTCCTAAAAGTTAACCATTAAATGCAATTCAATTTAAATATATATTCGTTCATTACTTTTTATATTCACTTTTTACTACTCATCATAGAAAAAAAAATTACATTTTCATTTTCCCATTATGCAATAATAGTGCACTGTAGGCCTGAATAAAACCTTTACTGAGACACCTGGTGGTTGCGATTTTGGGCACACTTACTAATTTTATATCCAACTGTTCACAACTTCAGGCGAATTCTTGTTCCCACCAGCGGCCGAGCGGTGAACTAGTTGAACATGGGTAGTTTAGTCCGGGGCTCGAATTCCGGTGAACGGGCTGGCTGCATGGGCATTTTCGTGGTTTTTCCCGTGTGTTGTAAGGATTTTAAGTTTTACTAACATTTATTTTATTTTAAAACTTTGCTATCCCCTCTTATTTTCCATTTCCGTCCAAAATAAGCGCGAAAGAGAATTGTTTATGAAATGAGGTTGCAAACTGCAGAAGTATTTAAAACATGGCTTTTAGCCAAGAGTAAGAGAAAAAAGAGAGAGACTTCTCGCTGCCTTTACCACGCGCCTGCTTTTCATGTCTGTCTTTAAGGCCAAAAGTTCGTTCTTGCTGATATTAGAAGACGTATTGTAGTCTTTGCATTCCGCTCACTACATAAGTAGCATTAAAAGCCAAATCTTCGCGTTACTACTCTCTGTAAAACATCTAAGTTTAATTCTTATTTCTTATTTTATACGTTTTAGACCATAAGTGCTGGTCTCTGTATCCCGAAGTCCGGAAACGGCTGTACGCTGTGTGAGAAATAAAGGGTAAATTTAACCCTCCTTATCTTTGTTGTATTTTCTATACATGCATGAACATAGCTTTGAGTAAGCTCCCTGTTCCGACTCAGGACTCCAGTTATGTTTGCAACATCAACTAGAAGGAACAGTAGTCCTGACAGTGTAACGTGTATACGAGACAGATCCCTTAGAAAGTCCTCCATGAACACATCCCTGCCCTAAAGATAGCCCTCCTGTGCTTTGCTGTAATCAGATAAACCAAACCAAACTAAACCTTATTCTTCATTGACTCGGATTCTCTATATATTATTTCGGTACCTCAACTGTCAATGGAGGATCTTCTTTTATGAAGATGTGTAGTTGAGAAAAATAGTAACACTAATTTTGTTTTCTCAAAGATTTCTCAGCTACCAGAACTCTTTTATTGTAAATAAAATACTTCGCTTTGGAACGCGATTTTTAGTTCGCTGTATGATGTCAAATCTGTGAGGGTATTCGTTAGCTGGATAATTTTTTGTTCGTACTGAACACATTTAGTACTTATTCAAAATCATTCAAGCACATTTTCTTGCACTACCAGAATAAAAAATAATCAAACTCGTGTTTCAAAATTCTAGACGCACCTGAATATATTTTTCTTTTCTTCTTGAATCTTGATGTTATCCTTCAAAGAAGTTTTTTGTAAAATGGATGCAATCATTGTCTTCCTTTTCTAAGTACTCTAAACAATACATAAGTTTCATTCAGACTATAATTTGGCGTTTGCATCCAAAATTGTGGCAATTTCACCTGGCAATGACAAACTAATTCAGTTCATTTTGCTATAATTTCGACCAATACGCCAGTCTTCTTTTTAAACCCTCGCAAGTACAACGTTATGGCTCATTAACAATTTTATTTTCCTGAAGCTCCTGGAAAATGCATGGAGAGCCTTTAGGATTTCGCTGAGCACAAAATGGGAACCGCTGGTTTAAGGTATGAAAATAATAAAATCGACTTTAGGTTACTATTCTTCCAACTTCTTCCCCCACCTTTTTCTGTATTATAAACGTGCAGCACTCAATTCTTGGAAAACAGTATCTCTGAAACTCTCAAGACCTCTCTCTCTGCACAGCCAAATTCATCGCTTGGAAATCACAAAAAAATTCTCAAAGAACTGTACAGTACGACCCATAGTTTTCGAGGTAAAACAAAAGATAAGTATGACGTCATACCCAGTGGGAGGGGAAAAGACTGCATTGGAAATATGAACATCAGTATTTGCAAATGTTTACATAGGAAGACTTACAAAATCTCCACCGCGCATATCGAGACAATGTATACTCCCGCAGTGCAATGGCTAACTGGACACGTTGCAGGAGCGTGGTATCCACTACAGTACAAGCAGCACGAAGCTTAGCAACTAAATCACTTTCTGTATTAGCTAAGCCTCGCTAGACCAATTCCTTTTACTTGATCCCATAAGGAAAAATCCAAAAGTATTAGATCCGGCGATCGTGTTGGCCATAAAACTAGACCTCTACGTCCAGTCCAGGCATTCCATTTTAGCCAATGACGTGCAGGCGAGCTGAAATGTACAAGAGCTGCTGGAACCATAGGCAATGTGACGAATATAACGTCATACTTTTCTTTTGGCTTTATCTCAAAAACTATGGCTTTATCTCAAAAATATGTTGTTCGAGCATTTTTTATGTATTCCAGGTGAGTATTCTGGTTATACAGAGGATACCTGTATGAAGGTTATACCTGTATTGATGGGACATTCTGTATAGCTTAGGAATTCCTACTATGTCATGCAGTGATACAAAGAGCCATTGACTTGGAAGGCAAAGAACTTGAATCGTTTTTTTTTTTATTCAATTCGGATTCTTTTACTAAGCTGGCAGGCAGCACTCTGTTCAAGGCTTATGTTTATTCATAATTATAAATGAATATTTTAGATGGAAATGTGTAACTGAAAGCCATGGTCTAAATAAACCATACTTTAAGCTAAGTAATTCTTTCTGCAACTGAAAAACAACGAATCGTATGGTGAAACGTGTGATTAACACATGGTGAAACTGAAAAAAAATAAATTTAGTAATTACATTTAATAATAACGGTAGTTAACTTTAAATTAAATTAATCTTATTATTAACATCTTTCGGGAGATGTGGAAATGCTAATCACTCTTTATGTGACTCATCAATAAATTTTTAGGCTGCATTCTGAGGTAATCTCTTTTTTTTTTTTTTTTTTTTAATATCAGAAGTTTATACAGCGAACTAAATATTCGGAGCCTTGAAGTTTGTTACAGCGAGGTTCGACTGTATCTCTAAGTTCTTTAGTTCACAGATTTTCTTTTAGCTTGCGAAATAGCTTGCGAAAAATATCTGAAACGAATGTTACTAATGTAAGGAATAAATATAATTACTATATTTCAGCAATTATGATCATAAAATCTAGTCGCATCGATTGTAAAATTTGTTGCCTCATCCCAGTAATATATAAAATATCTGCATTACTTTTATTGTACTATAATACAGCAGTGATATAAGTACAGACAAACGTATGATTTATATTTAAACAAAGGGTAAACTTCATTAAACTACTGAAAATGCTTATTTTCCCTTTTTTATGACTTGCTTACGTACATTAGTGTATTACTTCAATTCTTTAAATGCTGTGTTAAAGTTGCTAAAACTTTAACACAGCATTTCGACAAGAAGAAGAATCGACGCTCCTAACCCTGTATTGTCCAAGGGTCAATTCTATATCCAAAACCGCATCCGTCAGGAATTTCATATAAGCCACGTGAGTGAAGATCTGGAATCCCGTCTTTCACGCTTGAGAATGTCACCTCATTAGTCGGTTTAAGGGACCTCGCAGAGACATAAAGTTTAAAATATTCCGGATGGACAGAGAAGTTTAGGAATGAAAAGCAAATGAATGCTGGCATGAGAACTATCCTCAGTCAGTCGACGTAAATGTGAAAGGAATGAAGATTTAGATTATCTCTTCTGAATGATACCGAAGATGACACGATAGTAATCAATGAATGAGCAACAAACAACTTCTATGATAGTAAGTTTATTTTTCGAATTGGCGGTAATGGTACAAAAAAGGGTAAAAAGCATTTTCCTTTTAAAAAATTGTTCTCATTTACGAGGGTTAGCAGATTGGGTATGTGTTTGCATGGACAATGAAAAACACTCATGTGAAATTCTTCATCATATTTCATGAACAATTTGTCCTAGAGGAGAAAACAGTTGTTAAATTAAAATTTTTATGAGAGTTGTTTGTTTTCATCTGTTACCACCACTAGAATTGTTTCAAAATATGCATGTCACTTCAGTGGAAATTAGAAAAGTTTGCTTGCTCTATTAAGTGATATGACGAAATATTTGTAAGTGAAGCGAATAATAAATAGTTATAAATAATATTATATTACTTGGAAAACGTTTTTCAAAAATATATCCGCCATTTGAAAAATGGTAAATCATTTAATTGCAAGATCAAATGCTTTGAATCATTTTCATATCCAAGTACCGATATACTCATGGTATTCCATAGGTAAACGAGACTGCTCTTAGATTCCTGGCAACATTCCTGGAAGGTCAACTCGAAACAGGGAAATTTTGCAATTTATTAGAGATGAAAGGGCAATTAAAACTTAAAAATAGCATAATTTTTAAGGCAGACAAGCAAGTGTGGATGAAAAGAATATGCACTACAACTGACGAAACTTCGAAAAGTTTCATCAGTTGTAGTGATTAATACTTTTAAAAGGGGAGTATATAAGGTAAACTAAACATGATATATGACCAAGCTCAGTAAACTGTAAGGAAATCTGTAGAGAAATTAAAAATGAATGTAGCTTAATTGAAAATATACCGTGTTTCTGACATTATAAAACTTTTAAATATCTCCAAAATAACATTTTTAACAGACAAATTTTATGTCTTTTGTCAAATTAATAAATTCAATCCAATTTAAAGTTCTGGGAAAAGCAATCTATGATTGATATAAATTTTGTCTAAAATTCTATCTGTTTCGAAGGCGATCTTACGCTGGCCTCTTTTCTTTAGCACCAAAGGTTTTGCTTCTGAAGAAGAGGGTTTTATAACTGATATGCCCCGATGCACAAAATCTACACCAATCTAAATATGATTTGCCGCTTAATATATATTTTCCACATCTCCTTCACTTAGAAACTGGATCCAGTCCAAAATTATTTTCAGTGGTTCTTGTCACATTTATTAACAAATAAAAGGAAGTCTAAAATGATATAAAAAATGTTTTGAGTTCTACCTATCGTTACTAGCTGTTACTGACTAAAATGAAAACTATTAATAATGAACTCGAAATATATCATCTTTCTTCACATTGCTTAAAGAACATTTTTTTTTTTTTTTTTGCTTGCTTGTATTTAAAAATTCTCAGATAAAACTGGGCACAAAGACACACCTGGAGGTTTTTAAATGATTTTCATTACAGTCCTGCCTTCTATTTGCCTTCTTCTAATTATAGGATTATTTATTATTATTTATTAGTTGCTAACTTATTTAAACTTTAATACACTGGTGAAATAAATTAAGAGAATTTGCATATTTTATCGAATTGCATGAAAAAAACTGAACTGAAGGAAAAACCACTGCTTCTAGATAAAAATGCAAATCTTGCACGGCAAATACGTAAGCGTACACGTGTGTGTAGGTGGAGCCAGCAGAAAAACAGGCTTTATAAGCGCGTGGAAGGTAAGACGAATTGCATTCGCTAGCAGAACTCGGTGAATTTCTTAGTGTTATCTTGCAGCAATCGATTAAATTCACATCGGATGAATGAGTAACCACCAACGTTCAGATGATGGAATGAGGTGGCTAATTGTGGGGAGGCTAGAGGCAGGCCAGTCGCAAGTACAGATATGCAGAGAGTTTAATTTAACGCCCAGCGTCGCGTGTAACCTATGGAAACAGTTCTAGGATACTGGATGCATCGAGAGAAAGCCTGGGCAAGGTCATTCAAGAGACACGACGGCCAGAGAAGATCGCTATTTGTCAATTTTAGAGAGTCATAACAGAGAAGCTACAGCTTCTCAGCTTTCTCGGGACCTGTGTAACAAGGGTGACTGTTTCCAAAAGACTAAATGAGAGAGGGTTGTTTGCTAGAAGACCCGTTGTTTGCGTTCCGCTCACGTATATGGACAGAAGAGTCCGATTAGCATGGTGCAGGCAGCACAGTGATTGGAGTATGGAGCAATGGGAGACCGTTCTGGTCACCGACGAGTCCCGTTGTAGCCTAAACACCGATTATCGCCCTACTTTCTACTACTGCTACTTTTAGAGCCAGGGACCCGCTACCTACCCTCCAATGTCCGCGAAATCAACAATTATGGCGGTGGCGGTGTAATGGTCTGGGCAGGCATCATGTTGGATGGCCGCACACCTCTCCACGTCTTTGACAGAGGCTCCGTGATTGGTGTGAGGCATAGGGATGAGGTCTTGGAGCCCCATGTTCGCCTTTTCGGAGTGCAGTGAGCCCCGAGTTCATCTTACAGGATGATAACGCGAGGCCACATAGAGCTCTATCTGGTCGACGAATTTCTCGATAATGAGGATATTCGCCGCATGGATTGGCCAGACAGGTCTCCAGATATCAACCCGATAGAGCATGTCTGGGACGCTCCTGGGAGGGCGATTGCAACTCGCAACCCTCCTCCAAGAACCATCAAGGAACTGAAAATAGCGTTGCTAAATGAGTGAGACCAATTGCCACAGCACTGATAAACTGCATTATTTTCAGTATGACATCAGGATACGAGGCCTGTATGGCTGTAAGAGGGGACCATACCCCCTATTAACCTATTTCTTTTGTGTCTTCTGCAAATGCTGTGTCAGACCTTTAGAATCCCATGAGTGTTACACACGAACATGTGTGTCTATTATAACTGTCGAATGTTTATTTTGTTTGTATTATATCAACCTATCTTCACACCAAATTTTATCAAAATCTGTTGGGAGATCGTAAATCAAATATGAAAATTCTTTTCATTTATTTCACCAGTATATCTTACTTTGCTTTTACTTTGAATAAAGTTATTAGCATTTATCGTATTTAAATACTTAAATGCCGTTCTAAAAAATAATAAAAATAAATAACGAAAATTAAATAAAATGAAAAAGAAAACTTTCGCTAAAAAAAAGGTATAAATTTGATTATCTTTCAACTATTCTCCGGCCATCTTCAGGCTGAGTGATCAAGAAAATTGTCACCTTGCTTGCAACTGGTCCGCGTCGCTTGTCTGCTGCTCTGTCTTATCTTCGGTGATCGAAGTACCATTAGAGAAAGGAAGTCTTAGACCTTTTCATATTCTTTCCAACGAACAATGGACATTTCAAGCTGAAAGTTTCCTCAGAAATTCAATACAAACATAGGCACAATATGGTTGAAAGGATCTTATGTAGTTATTGCGATTTATCTCACTTGCCTGACAGTAACATCAGAACAAACGCACGAAATTCATCGTGGCAAGGAGCACAAGATTGGTCTGTCGTTGGCAAGAGCCTTGAGCACCATTCAGGTGACAGTGGGACTTTGCTCAGTTCCGTCCCCAATTTTGAAGGAGAGCTCCCGGGGGGACACAGATCCGAGGGTCTCTAATCCCTCTCAAGAACTACTATCAACCTCTCGATATGACTTTCGGCTCGCTACATATTTAGAGCGCCCCAATTCAGCACAGACACTATACGTTTACAAACATTTACGCCTTCCCCGGAATTCTAACCCAGGCTTTTCAGTACGGCAGTCAGCGTCTCTAACTACTATCCCAGTTAGGCGGCAAGGACCTTACTAAGGTTATAAGGTATTTTCTCCTTCCTTTTTGCATGTATTTGTTGTGTAACTGGAAGCATGTTCGACATGCATTCGGGAGGTCCGGAGTTCGGGCACTGCGGATTTCTTTAAATTCCTGCCATCGGTAAAATTATACAAGACTTTACAAGTAGCCCCAGAACTAGAAGGTGGTGGACGATAATTCGTCAGTACCAAGATTTGGCGATAGGGCCCCCCTAATTCAGTCTCCCCTTAAAATATATGATATTTTCTCCCTCCTTTCTTCATTCCTCCGTAGTATAACTTGAAGTATACTAGACGCGCACTCGGGAGGTCCGGAGCAGAAATCCTGAGGCGGGAAATTTACATTTTTTCCTGTTCCTGCATCGTGGCAAGGAGAGCGAGACTGCGCCTGTCGTTGGCAAGAGCCTTGAGCACCATACAGATGACAGTACTACTTCGCTCATTTTCGCTCTCAGTTTTCATGGAAAGCCCTCTGGGGGGACTAATGCGAAGGTCTTCTTCTCTTACCATAAACTTCTCGAGAGGACTTTTGGCTCAGCGTATATTTAGAGTGCCTTCATGCCGCAAAGACACTATACATTTACAAACAAGCATGCCTTCTCCAGGATTCGAACTCGACCCCTTCGGTACCGTAGTAGGCTCCCCTAACCACTATACTATCAATGACTGTACAAGGTAAGCAAATTTATGAAAATCCTTTGAACCAAGTTCTTTCCATTTAATTTTCTCCAGTACTCGAATAAAATTCTACGATGAATTAAATAATTAATTATAACTTTTATATCCGTGATTAAGTGTTTGTTTTCGTGAAATAAATAACATATAACTAACGGAGCTGTTAATTTATTCAAAAGAGATTAACCTAAACAATTTTTTTAAATAGATACCGCAAGTCAGTTATGCATCAACAAGTGAAGAACTAGACAACCTACATAAATATCCTTTTTTCTTCCGAGTTGTACCGTCTGATCGCTTCCAGGTTCGAGTCATTCTAGACATCCTGTTCGCATTTCAGTGGACTTTTGTCTCTGCCGTGGCTTCGAAAGGAGATTACGGAGAGAGCGCTATCCAGAGTTTACAAGGTCTTATTCGGAATACTACATTCGAAGGTAATATGCTATTATCCATTACTTTAAATTGCATTCTTTAGTAAAGCTTTTCCCATGCTATTCTTATAAAATGATATTCTGATTCTTTTAAAATGATGTATCTGAAGAACGCCTGTAAGTATTAAGAACAGAATAATTTATTGATTGATCAATTAAATTCAAAGTTTTGTTTGGAAATTTTATGTCGTCTCATAAACATTTATCAGAAACGGCCATACGAGAATAAGAAGTTGAGGAACAATATACTTTCTTGATCGTTTTATGCTTTCATGCTTTCCATTGCTCTCTAATCATACTGCCTTACGTAAGATACTTTTATGAACACTTAAGACTATAAAGACATTAGGTTATTTAGAAGCAGAAGACATGTGAAATGAGCAATGCCCTCGCCGGGACTCGAACCGCGGACCTCTCGAATAAGCGCCGAGCGTGCTGACCACTATACCACGAAGGCATGCTAAGAAGGCAGGAGAAATACCTTATAAGATATCTGGAATGCTATAGGTTTGATATCATACGCTTTTACATCTATCTTTGGGTTTAATAGAGTTTTTTATGTGAAATTTAATCATTATTTCAGCAATACCGAGCTAAATAGGCAGATTAATAAAAAAAAAACACCTCATATTAGTGTTTTTAAAATGAACTCTGCACATAGCAAGTATTTTCTTTATCTTCCACATTTTAACATTAATTACAGTAGCAAAGAGATCTTTTATAATACCGGGTATTTTTCAAATATGTTTTCCTGTTTTTTATTTGTAATATATTTGTAATTGTATATTTTCATATCTTTCATATGCTGCATCTAAAATAGTGCTTCTTGTTTAAAACATTATTTTAGGAAAGTATGCGGAAGATGAAATTTCAGATATTGTTATTTGAAGGTATTGCACTCCAGATTACAGTGATATAAAACAGTAGAGCTCTCACGGTTTACAGGGAAAAATTTGACTGAAGAGAATACGATAAGAGAATACGACGAAGAGAATACGATACTTGACTGAAGAATACATTTACAAGTAAAAGCTATTTACAAGTAAAAGCATGGGAATAGTTTCGAAATAGATATTTATAAGACAGAACATCAAAAGTATGTGAATAACATAGGTCCGTTTCTGATGATAATCAAGAATTTGCTTTCAGATATTAGATATATGAATTCGTTTCACCTGTTTTATGAAAAGATTAATCTTAGATGCCAAAACTGTTTACGTTAATATATTACTCACTTTTTAAGAATCCTCAAATGAGCGGATAAAATGATTCAGTCCTAGTAGTTCCGCCTAGATTCAAATTCTAAAGAGCGAACTGGCTGCACGTGCGTTTTTTGTTATATCCTCACTTGTAAAAGAATGCGAACATTTTCTTAAAAAATCATCCCACTTTCACATAGCCAGCCTTTGTTGTAATCAAATAATCCAAAGAAATTCGTCTACTGAATCTAAAATTAAAATCCGCCGACACGTACAAAAATTAAGATTTCTTTTACTATAATTTAAATATTAAGTAGCATTGCAGTTTCATGTTTTCGAGATTAAAGATTATAATTTTATATTAATATGATAAACCATACCGTACTGCAAATTATAAGCGTGGATTTTAAAGTACAATACTTTGTAATCCTTTATTTAATTATATAGTCGTTCTAAACAGGAATGTTTTTAAAGTTATGCTATGAATCACTAATACGTTCTTAAGAGAATTTTGATTAGAGAGCAATGTAGGGGGGAAAAAGTGCATGGAGAAAGTATGCAGAGTTTCATAAATACTTAAATTTCCTAATCATATGTATGATTATCAAACTATATACATGATTTCAATTTTTTCAGTTAGTTAACAGGTAGGCACTAGCTAATACGTAATCAAGAAAGTCAGCTTCAAGAAATATTTTTAAACAACATAAAGAAACGAGGGAAAAGCATAAACATCAGCAATCATCAGCAAACATTTCTGAAATCTGACTCATTCGTTATTTGAAACGCAATATTTCATAGTTAGTTGCGGCCATATTAAGAGGATTTATTCCTGTTTGGCTCTCAGCTATGATATACTCTCTCAAAAAATAGCTTCACATTACATGCAGACTAAATACGTTCTGTGTGAGCAGTCTTACACATCCAGAAACCACACAAAATTACGCATGAACAAGTTTATTTCCTAAAATAATAGAATCAGAAAAAAATTATTAGTATCCAACCACTTGCTTCTTCAGCTTAAGCGCAGATGATACTGATTCTATGTGTTTTATAATTTTTCGGCTTAAGCACAGATGATGATAATAGTATGAGTTTTACAATATTCATGGGATTGCTTACGTTTGCTAACGATTAACTGAAATATTTCTCAGTATATCCCCCTCTACAGGTCTAGCATCCTGCGAAGGCTGAATGCTGGTCTAGAGTCTAGGGCGCAGTGTTCCCGGTCGACGCTGGAAAACCTGTGAAGTTACTGGCTAGGATCTGTACCTAGGCAGTCTCGGCGACGGGGTTATAAAACCACGAGCCTGGCGGTTTCCTATAGCCTGTGATTGTAAGCAGGTATCCTGATCAGTTAAGTCGAGTGACTGACAGGCCAAGATGGTGTAAGCCTTGTTGTAAGACCAATGCAGCATACTGGGGGGCAGCATTTTGATGACTAGTTAAATCTCCAGGCTTACAGAGAAGCACCCCGGGGTAGTCTCGGGTCGTCGGGAGTGGTGATCCCGATCGAGCAGTTCAGCCATCGGTGAGAGAGTTCAATTAGAGTCCGTCGATCGTAAGTGTGGGAAAGGCAGCAGCAGA